>JABVXU010000659.1:0-27929 GCA_013365365.1 Cruorifilaria tuberocauda
CATAAATTACTATTTAAAATTTACGAATTAAAATATAATTAATGAATAAATGAATACAAAGGTAAAATGTTAAGAGTGATTGATCGATTGGCTGATCAAAAATGACTGTTTACGTTACGCTGTTTACATTGGATCAAATTGGATTGTTGAAAATTTCACACGAAGAAAAAATCAATAAGATAAAATATCAATTTTATCAAAGTATTATTGTAATTTAAAATTTTTTGTTTCAGAAATTCTTTACAATCAAATATTTCCTTATCAACCTTTATCACCTGCTTTCTTACTTTAAAGCATTCCATGATCATTGCTTAATCACTAGCTTTATCTCTTGTATACCCTATATATGATAAGTTTTATCATATCTCTAGACGATTCTTTCTTGATCATGAAATGATAAACATAATAATCAATGAAGAAAAAATACTTAAAAAAGATACTTAAAAAATAAGCACCAAACGATCATACTTAATCAAAAAAAAAAAAAACAAACAAAGTAAACAAAAGAATAAAAGCCGTTCGATTAAAAACCAGAAACTCTAAAATTAAAATAATCCTTTACAAACATAAACAATGAGATTGAGAGAGATGAACAGAGAATTCTCGGGAATGATCACCGGTTTTTCATGACTGAATCCAAAGTGTTTAAACTTTAAAATAGTTAAATTATACAATATAAGTTATCATTCACTTCTTTCAGTACAATGAAAATCAATGGAAGCGTTTAGCTTTAATATTTACAATTAATTTATAGAGTATAAATTTTGAATATGGTACTTCTTTTACCTTTTCAATTATCATACTGAAATAATTTCGATTAATTAATAATCAGCGCTCTTTAATCCTTTATCAATCAGTACACCATTTAATAATAAAACCAATTCAAAGTTAATTAAGTTAATAAAACCTACTTTCCATGGTCATATACTTTAATGAAGTTGCTTTCTGAGAGAGCTGTTTACTTGACAATTTAAACTTTTTGACTTTTGGGCAGTTCAAATATCTGACCAAACGAAAAAATCTCACAATCTGATCTATGATTTACTGAACTTTTTATCAACTATCATTCAAAATTTTGAAACGATTCTTTAATATTCCTAAAAATCAAAAACTAAATCTTTAGCTTATCAAACTATAATTTTCATATAGCAATAATACTCTTTAATATCATTAAAAATCATATAGTCATATGGTAATAATACTCTTTAAAAAAAATCATACAGTAATAATAAAAGTAATAATACTGTTTAATCTTATCAAAGATCAGTAATGAAATCATTAGCTAATCAGTATAATTTTCATGCAAATGATCGTCCATGAAGAAATGGATATTACAATCGTTTATACGTTAAGCAACAATTTTAACAATTTGAAAAAACTTTTATAACTTTTAAAAGCACTTTGTATGATTCCTCTTGAAAATTTGACAGATCAAACGAAAATATTTCGTAATTTTAATCGTTTTTTTTTTCAAGTTGAAAAATTCTTCAAGCTTTTTTTCATTAATAGCTCTTTGTTGTTGTGTTCGAGTAGTAATACGTATTTTTATTTTTCATTTCTTTTTTTTTTCCTATCTTTTATTTTTTTGATAAATCCAATAGAAAATTTGAGAAATTTTTCCTTCTCTTCGTTTTTTCTCCTTTGAAATTTAAACAGAAAATAATTTTATTTAAAAAAAAGAACCCTTTTTAAAAGGTTTTTACTTTTTTTAGAGCTATTAATTTTTACTTTTTTATTTAAAAAAAAAAAAGAGTCAAAAAATTTTTATTTGAAAAAATAAAAAAATAAATTTATGGAAACAATTTTTTTTTAGTTTTCTTCTAATTTTATTCAATTTCATTTGTTTAGTTTTTATATCAAATTTTCAATTTTTATATTTATTTTTATATCTTTTCGTTTTTATATATTTTTTTTTCATCAATTTTATATCATTTTTATATCAATCTTGTCATAATAAATATTTTTATCAGTTTTCGAATTTTTTTTTCTTCATGAAATTCCTTTTTTTTGTTTGAAATCTTGAAATTCATATGAATAAGATATAATTTATATACCTGGGTTAATTAATTATACTCATTAAATTGTCTACAAATAAATTATCCTATACTCTAGATGAAAAAACTTTAGCATTTTACTTTTTTCCAGTATTTTCCATGATCACATCTAATATTTCAGTTGCTCTAAGTAAGCTAAAGTAAGCTAAAAAGCTGAAATTGATTAGGTACACCTGTTAATGCTAACAACATATTTTATTAGCTTACTTTAATTACTTTCAAATTATCCAATAAGAATTTTTTAATTTAAGCGAAAAGATTAAAATTTGATTGAAATTAAAGTGAATGTAAAGTGAAAAATTAATGTCTAATTTAACAGCATATCATTTCATCATGCATTGAAATACTTTTTCTTGACAATCTTTAATCACTTTATCATTTTATCTATGATTTCATCCGTTCGTTTTTTTTTTCTTCTATCAATAGAATTTAATGTTTAAAGAAAAAAGAATAAACTGCCGGAAGGAATTAAATTAAATTAACTTAGGTACTAATGTTTCGAAATTTAAAGTTTTTACATTTCTGAAGGATAATTTTGAATGTGAAATTATTATTAATGAGATGAGATGATCTTTTCAAAAATTTCATGCATTCACTTTCTTTTATGAAATTTCAAATTAATTTCAAATATAATTTCGAATATAATTTCAAATCGATAATTGCTAGAATCAAGTATTAATGATATTCTTCGCTTTTTTAATTATTTTTTACTTGTTTTTCAATTTTCAATTTCAAATTCCAATAATGAAGTTTATTGATAAAGTATTTGATGCGAAATATCGATAACTGTATAAGTGATAAGAAATAATAATAATATTCGTTTTACAAAATCCTTTTACTTTTTATCATTTTTTTCACTTGTCATTTCAATTTCCAACAATGAAAGTTGATAAAATATTTGATAGCAAATATTGATAACGATAACTGTGAAAGTGATAGGAAAAAAATCATACAGTATATCAATATCACGGAAAACTATTTCGTGATATTGATATACTGTATGATTACCGTATTATTTCGTGATATTGATATACTGTATGATTACCGTATTATTTCGTGATATTGATATACTGTGATTACTGTATTATTTCATGATATTGATATACTGTATGACCACCGTTTTATTTCGTGATATTGATATACTGTATGCTTACCGTATTATCGTATGATTTGGTTTATTAATATTAACAATATATATGATTATAAATCAGTGCAAAAAGTAAATAATCAAAAATCTACCTTAACGACATTTTAATAGTTACTTTCCTTGCCTCTTTAAGCTTCCGTTTAGAAATACTCTAATAATTTTCTCTCTTGAAACTACTCATTCTAAATTAATAACTTACTTTAAATGAAAAAATTCAAGCTGATGAAATGGAAACTTAAAAAAAAAGGTTCTAATTTCTTTCACTCTAATTACAACTTTCATTTTTTTTTCCTCTCAACTTGCATTTTCAGGCTTTCACACATCGCTACTTCAATATATATTTGCATAGTAATTTCCTTGAATACATAAAGTATACATAATAATATTATATAGTAATTTTCAATATGCAATTTACCTTAAATCTCATAATACTAATACTTTTAAATTCGATTTCTAACATATCGTTGTTCGAGTAATACTAACATATCTTTCATGAACACCTTTGAATTTACCATGCAATAATGATAAAGGTAATTATAGATGAAAGGTTAAAATACTATCAATAATAGTCGATAATCTAAATTTGATGTAAAATTTAATCAAAATCATTGTTTACGAAATGCATCATCATTCAAACAGGATTGATTCAATCACGTTATTTATGTAATATTGCAGACGGATATTTATAAATAAAAGCAAAATAACAATTATAGAGTATTTTCATTGTTTGAAATATTGATAGTTTATGAATTCTCATTGATACTGGCTATTATTCAATCATTGTTGGTACTTTGACGATTTCATAGATATTACTATAATCATTAATAATTGAATAAAATTTTATAAATACAATTGTTAACGATTATTATCATGATGAACAATTTTTATCATGATATTTCAAAACTTCCTGCATATATTGCATTGTTTATTATAGGCGTTCTATTTGAAACTTTATCATTATTCATACTTGAAACTTTGTCATTATCAATATTTGAAACTTTATCATTATCCATATTTGAAACTTCGTCATTATCAATATTTGAAACTTTATCATTATCCATATTTGGAACTTTGTCGTTATCTATATTTGAAACCTTATCATTATCCACATTTAAAATTATCGCTATCAATATTTGAAACTTTATCATTATTCATATTTGAAATTTATCATTATTCTTATCTGAAATTTTATCATCAATCATATCCAAATATCATAATCATTATCCATATCTAACTTAGAAATTGCATATACTTTTTTTTCTTCTGTTAAATACTTTGAAAAATCTTTAGGATCGAATATAATATTGAGAATTTGAGAATTTGATAACCTAATAAGTAGAATAATCAATATTGCGATATTAAGAATTTATCGAATTAAATGATTAATGTTAAAAATGAAATTTTATCTGTTGAAATCGTTAATTTGTTTGTAATTATTTAATTAAATTTCATTATCTTAAGCTACTTAGTAATTATTAACTAGCATTAAATTTATTAATTAATCTTACAGTAAGCCATTTATTCATTAATATTTTTTTAAAAGTTTTTTTATATCAAAACAAATTTTTGAATTTAATATTTAAGAGTAAAAAGAGTTAAAAAATAGAGAAATGAAGAAAGGGAGAAAGTTTTTTTAAAACATAATAAATGTGTAGAAAGAGTGATAAAAAAATCAGAGAAATGATAAAAAGAAAGAAAGAGAGAAAGGAAGAGAGATTTTTTTAAACATAATAAATGAATAAAAAGATTGAGAAAAATAGAGAAATGAATGAAAGAAAAAAAGAAAGAAAGCGAGAATAGTGTAATATTTTTATAGTAAATGAATCTCATCCGATAATATTGTGACCTAATTTCGATTTTTAGATTAAAAATCAAACTTTAAACTTTTTTCTAATTTAAATTTTGAAGATGAAGAGAATTTTTTTTTCAACCTTTCCATTCTCGTGCCGTTTAATTTTAGTTTAAAATTTCAGCATTTTACTTCGAACAATGAAATCCTTTCACTCTTTTATCTTTGTTTGTTTGTTTGTTTGTTTTTGTTATTTCGTTTTCCATTTTTTCCGGTTCAATAAATCGAATGCTTCATGTAAAAGTAGCATTTTCCGATTTTCCGATTTGTTTTATTGAAATTTTATTCTCAATAATTGCTATAGCAAAAAAGGAATTGTTTTCATTTATCATTTATTTTGTTTTTTTTGCGTTTTTGAATTTAAATTTTATTTTCATAAAAAAAAAAAAATTTTCTCGCCTATTTTTGACATTCCGTTCAGGAAGTTATGATTCAAGAGTTGATGACGAATGAAATGCAATTTTCAATTCATTGAAATCGTAAAATATTTGCTATCAGAAAATATCATGAAATTAGTAATAAATTGAAAAATTCTTAGAAAGGAAAAAATTCAGAAAATAATAAAATATCAAAAATTTAAATTTATTATTCCATAAAAAGAAATATTTATTTTTACTTTTATTGGACTTTTATTGGAATAGAAAATTAGAATTATTGAAAGGTTTTCTGAAATACATATAAATATGTAAGACCTGATAATATCGAAAATTGAGTTGAGATTTGAAATATAAAATTTAGGCTGCATATAAGTTTAGTTAAATTCAATCTAATATATTAATCATAAAATGTAGTAATAAATATAAAATATAAAAATGTGATAAAAAATAAAATATAAAATATAAAAAAATTTTTTGATAGTTTTTTTTTTAGTTACCAAGTTGAAGTGGAAATAAGAATTAAGTAAAATTTTAGTTTAAGAAAAACTTTTAGCCTCAGGAAAATTTTTACTTTAATTTAGTTTTAGGAAATTATTAATTGATAATTTGTTAAAGCTTATTTAACATTTTAACTTTTTCTGTTTATTATAGCTAAAATTTCATGATCAAAGACTAAAAATGCATGTTTATGTTGTTTTCGATATTTATTATCAATAAATTTATTAATTTACAACTTGTAAATTTTATCTAAAGTATAAATATTGCAAATTAAAAAAAAATATATTTTATTTAAATGAACTAATTAATTTACTGCTTATTTCTTAAATTTTAATAATATTTGAAAAAAATTAATTTTGCGATTTTTTATTAAATTCATTAAAATAATTTCATTTCAAATTTCATGAGTTAATGATACTTACTGTTTATTTTTTAAATTTTCATAATCGTTGTACTAATGGACTTACTTGTGTGTGTTTCTTTTCTTAATAATAATTGAATTTTGATATTTGATTAATTAATTATTAGTAATTATTTTGATATTTCAGTACATAAATTTGTATGCTTATATCATATGGTAGCAATTTTCGAATATAAATATATTTTTTAATGAGGTAAAAATTAGCTTAAGAAAACAGAGCTGTATGATTTCATTATTTAACCTATTTAATTCATAAAATGATATTCATTTTCCAGTTATATGAAATTAAAAAAAAACCTGAAACAATCTTTCCACGCCTTTTTATTTGCCCTTTGTTTCACCTTTTTCTGTTTCATAACTTATCAATTGTTTTTTTTTTGATAGCAATTTTCCAATATAATTAATCAATAAATGACATCAATAATTCCATATTAATTAAAATTCAAGTCTAAATTAATTAGTTAAATATAATACTAAATTAATTAAAATAATTAAAATAAATTAATTAAAGAATTTCATTAAATTAATTTCATTTCCATTTTATTAAATACCAGGAAGTTTCATTTAATCTTTCGAAACGAAAGAGCATCATGATTTTTTTCTCTTTCTCAATTTTAATTAAATTAGTCTTAAGATTTTAAATTTTACTTATTTAAATTGCAAAATGTCGATTATTTAAATTGTATTATTCTTCCGAAAAATATACCGTAATTTCTCCCTTTCGTTTTTTCCGTCCAATTTTTTCCGCTGTTTCACGTAGTAATTTAATCAGTTTTAAGATTTCAAACATTACTTATTAAAATTGCAAAATTTAGATTATTTAAATTGTATTATTCTTCCGGAAAACATATTGTAATCCTTCTATTTCGTTTTTGCTCCTTCCATTTTTCCGGTTATTTCATGTAGTATTAAAATGTTATCATTTTTTCTATCAATTTTTTGATATTTTGATATTAAATACTGATAATTAGATAGAGATAATAAATAAACATAATCCTAATAATAATAATTACAATAACTAATAGTAATGGTAATTATAACTTGTTACAGTAATTATAACTTGTTACAGTAATTACAAATTGTTACAGTAATTACTTTTTCTTTCCTGTTCGACTTATCAGTTTTTTGATATTTTGATATGAAGTAGTGATAATTAGATAGAGATAATAAATAAACATAATCCTAATAATAATAATTACAACAACTAATAGTAATGGTAATTATAGCTTGTTACAGTAATTACAAATTGTTACAGTAATTACAAATTGTTACAGTAATTACAAAATGATATTATAATTGCTAGTAATTTGAATGAATATGGGATGAAATGGAATGAAATGAAAATTAAAACTGATTGATCAATTTTATCTGAATGGTATGATAACCGGATTGTGTAAGATTATGTCATATAGAACAATGCAACCTTTGATTGGGTAATATTACCATTTATCCCACTGAGTGTCATAAAATTCTTCGTCGCCAAATAACGTTTATTGCTATTTTACGAAATTATTTTCATTAAATGAATTTAATTCCTATTATTAATTCTTGTTAAATGAAATATTTGTGCAATTTTTTAATTGATATATGCAATATTTTTAATCGTTTGTGGATTTTTTTTAACATAATTTTTTGATTTCTTTTTTCATTTATTTTGTTAGGATTTCCAGTAAATGAATTCCTATTATTAATTCTTATTAAATGAAATATCTGTGCAATTTTTTAATTGATATATTCAATGTTTTCAATCGTTTGTGAATTTTTTTTAACATAATTTTTTGATTTCATTTTTCATTTATTTTGTTAGGATTTCCAGTAAATGAATTCCTATTATTAATTCCCATTATTAGTTCCTACAATTGATTTCTACCATAGAATTAATTGGAATATTATTTTTTAATTGATTTATTCAATTTTTCTGCTTTTTTGCTGAATTTTTAAATGTAATTTTTTAAATTTGTTTTTCAATTTTTTATTTTATTAGTATTTTCAATAAATCAATTTCTATTATTAATTTCCACCATAAAATTTACTAAAATACTCCTGCAATTTTTTACAGCAAATTTTTACATATTTTTAGAAATTTTTTTAATTGTTTTGTTCAATTTTTTGTTTCGTTACATAATTTTATAATGCATCTTTTTTCATTTTTTCAATATTTCATGTTTTATCTAGTTTTTTTAACTTTTTAATTTTCAGTAGATAAATTCGAACTATTAATTTCCATTATAGAATTAAATGAAATATTTGTGCAATTTTTCATTCTTCTAATTTTTTTTAATTGATTTAAATGTTGTTTCTTCATGGAATTTTTTGATTTTTTTTTCAATTTTTGCTCTTTTATTCAATTATTTGTTTCGTAGGGATTTTCAGTAAATCAATTCCTGTTATTAATTTCCATTATAAAATTTTTATGGAATATTTGTGCAATACTTTTATTTAATGTAATTTTTTTTCTTTTTTCAACTTTTATATCGTATTTTTGTTACTTTGTGAGGTTTTTTTTAATTTAATTTTTTGGTTTCTGCAATTTTTTAATTGTTCTATTCAATAATTTTATTTCGCTTTTTATGCGATTTTTTAAAAAATTATATTTAATTTGATGAAATTATTCAATCATTCAATTGTTTTGAGGTGTTTGCGTAAAATTTAACAATTTAATTGAATAATAAATAATAATAAAATGAATAATAAAATTATTTAATAATAAAATAAGTAATAATAAAGTTAACAATGAATAAATAATAATAAAATTTCTCGGATTTTAAATTATTCCAAGTGATTATTTTAAATATTGTTGCAAGTGGAAAAACTTTTGTTAATTTTTCTCTTTTCTTCCACCGTCAATTTTTACTTTGCAACATACATTTGAAATATTACCTTTTGTCTTTTGTTTTTTTTTCTGATAATATCTTTAAATTTTAAAAATTAAAAAAAAAATCTTCAATTGATAATTTATGAAATAAATTTTAATACTTTAAGTAATTTAGCACAGTTGTTTGTTTTTATGTAAGCCATTTCCAACATAATTCATTACTAACGCTGATTAGTAATTAATAAAATTTGCTTAAAATTTAGTTTAAAAAAAATTTGAATGAAAATTTTTTAATTTAATTTTATTTTCGCTAATTAATAATATTTACTTAAAAAAATTAATTTGAAATGTTAATCGTTTTCGACAACTTGTCGAATTTGCTATTAAATTCCATCGATATTAAGTTTAACTCGATATAAGTTTAACTTATATTTACTTATTGTATTACAAATGTTTTCATTCTTTTATCATTTTTTTTTAGTTCCAAACTTTTTTTTTTCAAAGATAATTTTTCCTGCGAGTAAGTAAGTAACTAATCATAAATTATCAAATTTGTTTCATAGTGACTATATCGGTTATTTTCAGGGCATTTAAATATTGAAAAGATAAAATTATTTTTTTTCTGAATTTTTTAAATCAGAATTTAGCATAACCTAACTAATTATTAAAAATTTACAAACCTATTTAGACAAAAATTTGTTAGCCAAAAAATTTCTCGAATTACTATCAAACGAAAACGATAATGATTAATGATAATGATCGCGAATAAATATTTTCTTTAAAAATTTTTTAACTTCAAAAAAAAGTTTTTTTAAAAACCAAAAAAATTGCTACAATTGAATAATTTGACTACTCAAAAACTCTTATCTTAGTCAGACAGTCAGTCAGATTCATATCATACATTCCTGTTATTTCAAATTTTAAAATGAAAAGTGATTTCATTGTTTTTGTTTAAAATTCACTAAATTCTTATCATACATTCTTTTTATCTCAAACTTTAAAATGATAAGTAATTTCATTGTTTTTACTTTGAAATGATAAGTAATTTCATTGAAAAATATCATTACTCATGCATAACTCTTATCAGTCATCAGACATTTTGTTTATTTCAAAATTTAAAATGATATTTTACTGGTTTTATTTCTAGGCTTTTTTATGGAATTTGAATTCACTAAATTCTTATCATACATTCTTTTTATTTCAAACTTTAAAATGATAAGTAATTTCGCTGTTTTTGCTTACAACTGAAAAATATCATTACTCATGCATAACTCTTATCCGTCATCAGACATTTTGCTTATTTCAAATTTTAAAATGATATTTTACTGGTTTTATTTCTAGGCTTTTGTATGGAATTTGTTTCATTCAACTAAACAATCATTTCATTTTCATCCTTCCTTTGTTATTTGATCAAACGTAAGTTCAAATTTATTATTTAAAAACACAATGAATGATAAAAAAAGAAAAGTGTTATCGTATAGAAGGAAATGATTGATGTACATTGTTTTTATTTGTCAATTTCATGGACAATTTTAAACTGCATTGTGAATGATCTTTTCATTTTCATTTTCATTCTGCTCCTATTTTATAATTATATTTTTAAATTTATTGCAAAATTTTTTAGGATAAGTATTATCAGTTAAATTATCATTAATATTATCAGTTATAATTTATATTGTGATTTTTTTTAATTAATATTATAATTTATATTATATTAATATTATCAATTATAATTTATATTATCAGTTTACTGACAATTAATTTTTTAAACCAAAATCATATAATTTATACTGTCATTACTATTAATTATTTATAAATTTTAATCTATTTAACAATTCTTTAAATTGATTTTTTTAAATTAATATTATAATTTATATTATCACTAATATTATCAGTTATAATTTATATTATCAGTTTTACTGACAATTATTTAAATTAATTTTTTAAAACAAAGTCTTATAATTTATACTGTCATTACTATTAGTCATTTATAAATTTTAATTCATTTAACAATTCTTTAGATTGATTTTTTAAATTAATATTATAATTTATATTATCATTAATATTATCAGTTATATTATCATTCATAAGTTTTAATTCATCGAATAGATCTTTAAATTAAATTTTTTAAAATAAATATTATTACTATTATTATTATTATTTATAGCATTACTATTATTATTTATAATTTTTAATCCATTTAACAATTCTTTAAATTAATTTTATTATTCAATTAGCAATTATGATATTTTATAAGTTAAAAGGAGTAACTTTTCGATTGGAAAAAAATTTCATAAAAAAATTTGGAAATAACTATAATTGATTAATTTACAGAAGAAAATACTACAATTGATTAGTTTACTAATTTACCAGTTTATTTACTAGTTTTAACTAACATGGTTTGAAATTAAAAAAAAATTAAAAAATTAAATTTTACCTTTTGTAAAGCTACGATAGCATTACTTCTAGAATCAATTTAAATTTATCATTATTTATGCTATGACATTTATGATTTCAATTTCAATTTCAATTTATTTTCATTTATACTACTCTATTTATGATTTCAAATTTCATTATCACTTTTCATTTCATCAATTTGGCTACTTATCTTTTCTCTCTTTCATTGATAACATTATTGCTAGAGATCAATTTAAATTTATTACAACTCATACTAACACATTTATGATTTCAATTTCAATTTCAATTTATTTTCATTTATACTACCCTATCTATGATTTCAATTTCAATTTCAATTTCAATTTTCATTATCATTTTTGATTTCATCAATTAGGCTACCTGTCTTTTCTTTCTTTAATTCCTGTCCTGTTTTTTCCATCTCATCAAGTGATCGTTAATACTAAAAGATAGGAGCCTTTCTCATCTTCTGCAATAATAAATATCTATTTAAAAAAGAAAAAAAAAGTGTTAAATGAAATTTGCTGCTTCTTTTGCAAAAGTTATATTTTTGCTTAAAATTTAATTTCTTGTATGGATTTTCATTTTTTAAATTTTTTCTCTAAAAAGCAAATTGTAAATTTAATTGAAGAGAATTCCTTTCCTGCTTTCTTTCTTTCTTTCTTTCAATTTTTTTTTATTTTCAAAATTAACTACTTTACGTTGATTTGTGATTTAAAAAATTTATCAGATTTTTCCGTTTTAGTATTTTTTTCTTTTTTTTGTTTTGTTCTTTTGTCATGTAAAAATAATACATGACGATTGATGTGTAGGTGTTTACCTGCTATTTCAGTCAATATAATTTCAAAAAAAAACAAAGAAATAAGAAAAAAGAGAAAGGTAAAATTAACTGATGAAAATGTATCAAATTTCGTATTCAAGCATTACCGTAACTTTTACAGTATGCTACTGTAGGCATACAGTAACTTTTTTGTTTTATAGCAGATTGTTTAAATGTTAAATGCTTGAATTGCCGGGAAATCAATCAAGTTTTTTAATTTACTACTTAAATCAATCAAGTAATCTTTAATTAAACTCTTTTGGTTATCGCTAATTTATATTATTTATATCATTTAATCCATATTAATATTGTAATTTTAATTTATTTAGTTTGGATTCAAACGGATCTCATTTCCGGATCTTATAGTGATCTATAATTTATGGATCATATCAATCAAAATTTTGAAATAATGCTATTAATTAAAGTTTCATGATCAAACTGATGCAATTTTTTGAAGCCCAATTAATACAAGCCTAGAAATAATGTTTTAATTTGTACATCATGTTTATTTAAGTCTTAACTATTATCATTTAATTGATATAAGAAAAATTAAATGGCTAGAGCTGAAAGGAAAATTACAAATGTAAAATTTTAAATTACAATTTTTATTACAACCGGAAATTTGGCAATGGTAGTTACAAATCATTCCAACTACATATGCTAACTAATATTAGCCAGTAGACATTGAAAAAGTTATAATTGTATTCTAACTAGTAATAAAAGCTGAATTACATCTTTAGCTACGATTTTATATTGCTATCTGCTAACTGACTAACTAGGATTATTTCATTATTTCTAGGCTTTTATTAATAATAATTTATTTCTAGGCTTGTATTAATTAATTTCATCGACACTTAAAATCTTAGCATTATATACTCGAAAATAAATAAGTTAAAAGTATTATTAAATATAAAATTAAATCAAACAAAACCTGTAGATAAAAATATTTTGAAAAAATTTTATCAAGATGATTTTCCTTCATTGAATAATCCAATCATTCAACTCTTCTTTTTCATTCCTCAAACTTTATTTCATGATATCAATGATATTATCAATAGTTTACTTCTTTATCCTATCAGTAAAACAAAAACACATGGAGAGGATCAAGTTCTGATGATCATTTCATTTAAAAAAAAAACCAGGTGGCTTTTGATTTTAATCAAATTTCCAAATTTCAACCTAAAAATTTTCACTTTCTTGATTCAACATAATGAAAGTTTATCTATCCATTATCACTACCTTATCACATTATCATTATCATAACCTTATCACATTGATAATTTATAGTCAAGGTCAAAGTTTCATCTAATCATTAAAATGACACACATATATATATTTATAAATATATTTTATTTTCTCTCACTTACCTTTTTCTTAAATTTACTTTTCCTAATCTTACTGTCCTCTTTTTTTTTTTTTTTTGTTATCAGTTATGCAATCACTCAACCTTGAAATAATTTCCTGCCCTTTTTTTCAAAATATTTGTTCATTTCATTTAGCATGAATTCTTCAATTTCCTTTATCATTTCACAATCAGAGTATTAAAAAAAAGATAGTAAACATCAACTGAATGAATTTTAGGAAACAAAATTTGAAGAAAATGTTACTTTAACTTTTCTGGAAAAAGTTTTTTAAATTTTAAAGAGCATATATGATTATCAAATATATTCATTTAAATACCTGTATTTGATACTTAGAGTTAACTTATTTGTTACTTAACAATAATTGCATGGAATTTTTTGATAAACAAAAAAATAAAATTTATTTTAATCAGTAGTTTTTAATTTTAGTCAGTTTTAATCAGTAGTTGTTCTATAACAAAATTTTCAATAATTGAAATTTCAAAGGAAAGAAAATTATTTGATCAATGCGCGAAGGAAAATGTGTTGAAAAAGAAATGTTATGAATAATTTATTTTGTGTGACCTTTTTTTAGGGATGAGTGACCTTACGTTTTTTTTTTCTCAATTAAACTATCATGTTTTGTATCGTCAAAAAAAAAAAACTTTTTCCGTTTCAATCATGAAGTATTAAACGATTTCTGTAATTTACAAAATTAATAGTTGAAACCTTTGTAGGCTTATTGCTTAAAAATTTCATTAAGCATTTGAAAGCTTTAAATGGAAAAGATTTTCATTGAGTATTTGAAAACTTTGAACAAAGAAAATTTACATTTAAGCATTTTTCTTTTTTCGATTTTTCTATTTTCAAATTTCAACTTTTTCAATTCTTCTCATTTCTCTATTCTGATCAGTTTTCCAATTCAATTAACTTTTAATTTTTAAATTTTCCTATCTTTTCATCTATTTTTGAGAGAAAAAAAATTTCTCTCGCCTTACATTGCATTATTAACTTCCTAATTTTTCCTCGTATTTCATGAGTGCCCCATTTTTCTTTTTTGCCAATAAAATTTAGTTTATAGCTATTTGAATTATTATGCTTAGAAACTTGCTAATAAATTTTACTATCTTATCACATATCATGTCTCGTTATTGAAAACGAAATTAATATAAGAATGTCTAAATAAAATACTGTAATTTACAGTAAAAACAAGCATACTGTAATATATTACGGTAAGAAATAAAAACATACTGTTATAAATCACTTTTCTATCCTAATCTTTTCAGTTCTTCATTTTATGGTTAGTTTTTTCCTCCTCGCTTCCGGAATATTCCTCTAACGAATATATATCTCTTTGAAAAAAACGAAAAAATTTCGCTGAAAAAGAATTGGTAAATTTTTTTACTTAGATAATTTTTACCGTAATTTTTCTGTTTAAATAACTTTTTACCGTAAGCATACCAGTAATTATTAATTATTAGCTAAATAGCTCCATTATATTTCAAATTTTTTGCTTGTTTTTCATTTTTTCCTCTGTTCTTTCCCATTTCTTTTTGAAAAAAAGTGAGAAATTTTAGCGGAGAAAAATAACAAACACCTTTTTGTTTTTTATTAACACATTTCATTCGAAAATAAAAAAAAAAACTTTTTTTCAAAAATTAATTAATTAATTAATTTACTCGCTTATAACCAAAATAAATTAATCGAAAGAACTTTTTTTTTTCCTTTTTTTCATTAATAATTATTAGTATTTTTGTGTTATTCAACCCGTTAAATTTAATTTTGCAATAACAGGTTACTGTGAAAGTTTCAATTACTTCTTATATCAGCTTCCATCTTCATTTTCCGTGATTTTGAAACTGGTTTTTTTCTTGCTTAAACTTTTCTCCGATAACCGTTAAATTTGAGTAAAAATTCCTTCCTCTCACTTACATGTTTTTATTTAACTAATTTATTTCATTCAAAAATTGGCGTAAGTTGGCGTATACGCATGAATGCATATATGAAATTTACGCGAATATTTGAATGTATCGATGCTACACGTGTCATTTCATATTAATTACTTTAACTAATTATTCCATGCAAATAAGATTAACTTAATTTTATACGTGTACATACGTGTGTATGTATATGTATGTGCATCATTTCGTATTAACTATTATTGCATCAAAGATTAATTTCAATTCATATGTGCACGTGTATGTACGTGTAATGCATATGTCTGTATTATTTTATATTAATTATTTAACTAATTATTCCATCAAAGATTAACTTTCACACGAATTTAACTGAAGTTAATACATCCGTACGTGAATAGTACACGTAAGTACACGTGTGTCTCTCTGTCCTGGAATTTCTCCATATAATTTTATATGTGTATTTGCTTTTTATGTACTTGCATATTTATATTAATCAAGTTTTTAAATTTCAATTACGCTTATCAATTTGTAACATGAATAATTAGATTGCATTGTTCCACAAAATTCTCTACGTTTTATTGCTTATCATTGTTATCAACTCTTTGTTATCAGTATGATAACAGTAAGCCGTTCGATTTTCTCTTTCAAACATCATTTAATTTTCATTCCTTTTACAGTAATTATTTATATAATAATATTACATAACCGCATTTACCTACATTTTTCATATCACGTTAATACAGTATGATACAGTATGTTACAGTATTCCATTTAAATTTTTGGAAATTAAAGGAATTTCAAATTACAGGACGATAAAATAAATTGAAACGAAATAAAAAAGAACGACGAAGAGAAGTGAAGTAAATAAAATGATTTATCGTTATTTATTGAAACTAATCATTTCAACATTACTACTAAATACATCATTATTGATCAGAGGAAGTATATCCGATAATCGGTAAGTTATTTCATCATGATTACAATAAAGTATGATACGTGTAAATAAGTTCACGTAAAAAAATGAGCTTACTTAAATGATGTAAAAAATTGATATTGTCATCTGTAAAATTATTTAATAAATTGCTTGCTTATAAATTTACAATCAATAATAAACAGAAAAAGCTGTAACTATACAACGTTATTTTGTTTACGTGTAAAACTTTTCCGATATTATCAATGAAATTTTCACGTACGTTTAACTTTTTGCAACAATTTAAATGATTGAATCAAATCATTTTTATCCATTTTTTTTCAATATAATTTAAAAAATTACCATTTAATAAAAAAAATTGAATTTTTTTCCTGTATTTCTTTGTTTTCAAAAAATGAAATGATTTTTTGAAATTTATCTTTTTATCAAAATTTATTTTCTATAAGTTAGAATTTTAATATCAGTGTATCAATCATACAATTATTTATCTGAGAGAAAAAGTTGGCAAATAGGATATTTTATTCATTCATAAAATTTGTAAAATTATTTCACTCTGAAAATAGCATTTGATTAATTCGTAATTTCTTTTTAAATTTTTGAAGAATTTCCTCTTTTACTTTAGTAAATAAAATATTATCATAGTTATATCAGAAAAGTTAAATTTCCAATTAGTACGGAAATACGATTAATCAGAAAAATTAAATTTAGAATTAGTACAGAAATACGATTCATCAGAAAAATTAAATTTAGAATTAGTACAGAAATACGATTTATTTAATTTGAATTAATTTCATTTCCAATTCAAATTAATATTTATTTCATTCAGTAAATATTTTCCCAAAAAAAAATTGACTTATACGAAATCGATGCATTCTTTTTTTCAATTCCGAAAAATTAAAAATGGAATTTTTGGGAGTGCCATAAATTCAGTGAAAAGATATGCAAGAAAAAATTTTCAATCTCACAAATAATCTTATCTGCAAGAATCTTAAGACGAAGTAATTTTAATAAACTGTAATTTAAATCATTTTTGAAACAATTCATGATGATATCCGATACAGAATATCCTCTGCATAATCCATGATAATAATATGATAGTGATAACGAATGTTGAAAAAAAAATATTATGAATAAAAAACGAATAGCAAAAAAATATCATGAATAAATCGCGGAAATGATAAATGAAATCCGTGTTTCTTTTAATTTTTTTTTTAAAAATTTTTCAAAGTTTCTCTTCTGATATTTCATATTTTCTAAAAAAAAAAAAGTTCAAAATTTATAGCTCAATAATGAATTGATAGTGATTTGATAATGATCAATAATATTTTCACAATAATCAATCATGATTTGATTAAGAGGAGAAATTATTTAAAAGTAAAGATTTAATATTTTAAACTTAAAAAAAAATGAAATTTTTTAAAAAATCTTAAAATTAAAACTAAAATATAAAACTTTTGAAAATAACTATTTCAGAAAGTACAAGGTTATACGAATGGTACCAGAAGGTAGGAAACAATTAGCATTCATTAACAAATTATTCTACAATTCAATGGAATCACAGGTTGTTTTTTCTTATCGCCTGAATTTCTAAATGATTTAATTGATATTAGGATTTTTTAAACAATCGATTGCATCGATGATTTCGTTATATTTTATTCTAAATTCAATTAAATTTTCCCATTAATAAATTTTTCTCATAATAATTATTGTTAATTTGTGTGATAATTAAAATAAATTCAAATTCTAATTCAAATTAGTTCCATTTAAGTTCTAATTCAAATTAGTTCCACTTAAGTTCCAATTCAAATTAGTTCAATAAAAATTCCAGTCCAAATTAGTTCGATTTAAGTTCTAATTCGAATTAATTTAATCCAAATTAGTTCCATTTAAGTTCCAATTCAAATTAGTTCAATAAAAATTCCAGTCCAAGTTAGTTCAATGTAATTTTCAATAAATCTGAATTTGATGAACTAAAATTGCAATTATGCTTTAGATTAGCTCTTTATTGTTGAATTTATTTCTCCGAAAATTGTTCAAAATAATTTCTGAAAAAAATATTAAAATTACATTGAACTAAAATGGAATTAAATTAAAATTACATTGAACTAAAATGGAATTAAATTAAAATTACACCTAACACACATGCATTTGCTTTCGCTCTTTTAAATTCGATTAAAATTTACGAAATTTCTAATAGATTTATAAAAAAACACAAAGCTGAAAATAGCATTTAAAATTTACAGTACCAAAAAATACCTCAATTGTAAATTTAGAATTATATTAGCATAAATTAAAAAAATTAAAAAACTCAAAAATTAAAATCCAATTCTACTTTTTTGCGAAAAAGTACTTTCATTGCTAAAAATTAATTTTCTATTAGAAATGAAGTCTACAAATACTTGTAAAAAAAAATGCAAAACTTGGAATAATATCTGAAATTCGAACTGCAAAAAGTATTACTAGTAGTACTTTAATTGTAAGTTTAAAATAACATTAGATAAGTTTGAAAAGTATCCCAATTACAAATTTAAAATTAAATTAGCATAAAGTAAATAAAAATTAAGCGGTCAAAAATTAAAGATTAATTCTGTTTTTTTCTTAAAAGAAATATTTTCAATCTTAAAAAGTAATTTTGTATTAATAAAGTTTTTTGTAAGTAACAAAAAAAAAAAAATTATTTGAAATCATTTGAAGATAATTAATATATCAAAATTGAATTTTATTTTGAGGGTAATAAATTGAATTTTCCGGATAACTGACAAAATAGTATTTGTTCCAATTTTTTCATTTAATTTTCCTTCCGTTAACAGATTGAATAATATTTTGGTTGAGTTGAAAAGAGTAAAACGATTGAAAGTAGAAATAATTTTCCGGTTCAATGAACCTATTTCAATTACCTGTTAAAAGAGATGAAATGAACAAACGCAACAAATGAATACTTTTCATGATATCATTCATTTCTATCTTTTTTTTTTTTTGAAATTGAAATTTTAGCCAGAAAAAAAAGCAATTAAAGAGAAAATTGAAAAGAATGTAATTAAATTTGTGCAAAAAATTTTCATCAAAAATTTGCTATCTATTACAATCATTTCATTCCCTTCAACAAATTAATCAATTTAAATTTTGAGTATTTGAATTTGAAATTTTAAGAAAAACAGAAAAAAACTTGAAAATGATAAATCCTATTTTGAAATGATAAATTACTCAATTTAAAATTCGAGTATACCCATTAAAAATTGAAAGAAGATAGGAAAAAACCTGAAAATGATAAATTTTAATTTGAAATGATTAGGAATTACGAGTAAAATATTATAAGCAAGAAAAAATTGAAAAGCAAAGAACTTGAGAAACAAATTTTTCTGAAATTAAAATTTATTGAAAATAATTAATTACATTAATAATAATTAAATAAAAGAACATGTATTGAATTTACAAATGTTTTCTTTTTTAATTTAAGCGGTTAAGGTAAGCGGTCGAAAAGGAAATCGAAATTTGAATATGATAACAATTAATATAAAAATACATATATTAATATTTTTTTCAAAATTTCTTTGTTTAATTGTTTTTTTAACACAATTAATAATAATTTTTTTACAAAGAAAGCTAATATGAAAAGCTAAAGCGAAAGCTAAATTTGAACTTTATGCAAAAATTTCTATTTGCCTTACTTTTACGAAATTAATTAATTAAATTATTTCTTAAATGTAATCTCTTTTCTTGAATGTTTTGATTGATAAGCTAATTATGTGATAATTGGTAAGTTATCATCACGAACTTCAATTAGTCTTATTTTTGAGAAATTAATTAATTAAATTATTTCTTAAATGTAATCTCTTTTCTTGAATGTTTTGATTGATAAGCTAATTATGTGATAATTGATAAGTTATCATGACGAACTTCAATTAGTCTTATTTTTAAGAAATTAATTAATTAAATTATTTCTTAAATGTAATCTCTTTTCTCGAATGTTTTGATTGATAAGCTAATTATGTGATAATTGATAAGTTATCATGAAGAGCTTCAATTTGTCTTACTTTTGAGAAATTAATTAATTAAATGATTCCTTAAATATAGCTATTTTAATATAAAAAATGCTGCGATATTGCAAAAATCACTGATGGTAATTAATGAGTTAATTATGTGATAACTGATAAGTTATCATAAAAGCTTAAATTTTCCTTACTTTTGAAAAATTGATTAATAAAATAGCTTCCTAAACGTAAATATTCTAATTGATAAGCTAATAATGTGATAATTTACAAGTTATCATGAAGAATTTCAATTTGTCTTACTTTTAAGAAATTAATTGATAAAATGATTTCTTAACTGTAACTATTTTAATATCGAACATGCTGCAATATTGCAAAAATTAATAGTGATAATTGATAAGTTATATGTGAATGATATAAACTTTATTTTATATGTGAAAAGTTAAGTTATATGTGAATGATATAAACTTTATTATATGTGAAAAGTTAAGTTATATGTGAATGATATAAACTTTATTTTATTAAATTTTTAATTAAATAAAATTTCCAAGTTTAATTTTATAGCTAAATTTTTGGCGTGCACCAACGGATATTGGGCAAGCTGTGGACGTTATGATTCAACCGTTGATAATTCATTCATTAATGAATCTTTTCATGAAAAACAATATCACATTTAAGGTTATTATCGATGATGTTCAGAAGTGAGTATGTAAAGTGTAAATAATTTCAAAAGTTAATTCTAAAGTTTTTACAGTAATATCGATAAATTTTTATTAATTTTGAATTTTTATTTTTACAACTTTTAGCTTTATTAATCTTTTTGGTAATTTTTATTTTATAGTTTATTAACTGTGTATTTATAATCTAACTTATTTTTACTTGATAATTAATTTATCTTTAAAGTTTATTTTATAATCCTTGTTTTTTTAAGTCTTTTTGTAATTTAGAATATATTTATAATGTAATTTATTTCTGTCTTATAATCGATTTATTTTTATTTTTAGTTATTATTTTTATTATTATATTTAATTTATTTATATTTATATTTAATCTTATTTATTCTATATTTAATTATATTAAATTATATTTATACTTAATTATTATATAAATTATTTTATAGTTTAGAACATTTTAATAATACAATTTATTTTTATTCAATAATTAATTTATTTTGTAAATTTTGTTTTTTAATCTTTTAGTA
Organism: Cruorifilaria tuberocauda; assembly: GCA_013365365.1. Classification (NCBI taxonomy): domain Eukaryota; kingdom Metazoa; phylum Nematoda; class Chromadorea; order Rhabditida; family Onchocercidae; genus Cruorifilaria; species Cruorifilaria tuberocauda. Next base: position 21,777 of record JABVXU010000659.1, read on the forward strand.
ATTTAATTTTATAATTTAGAATGCATTTATGATATAATTTATTTTTATTTAACAATTAATTTGTTTTTAAAATTTACTTTATGATCTTATTAATTTCAAGTTTCGATGATTTAAAATTAATGCTACAAATAAGCCTGTAAAATGTATATAACCAAAATTTATATTTAATGATTAGGAAGTAATTTTAAATTTTAATAGTTTAAATTTATACTAAAAAATAAGATCATAAAATGAATGTGATTCAAGTTCAATAATTATTTAACCATAGTGATTGATTGATTGATTGATTAGATTGATCCATGAACGAGAAGGTCAACCAAAGAGGAGGAATTTGCATAATTATGGAATAGCAATTGGCTCAGTCATGGATTCATTCATGAAACGTTCGAAAGATGTGAGTTCAGCTGGGAATAAAGCAAAGTATGGCTTTGGTGATTATCACTCCTATGATATCATATTATCATGGCTTGCTGATATCGAACATCACTATCCAACTATTGCAAAAGTATTTACAATTGGGAAATCCTATGAAGGACGATATATTAAAGGCATCAAGGTATTATTAAATTTTTTTTAATTCAAAATTTAATTTTGAAATATTAATTGATAAATTTTTGATTTAATTTCTTTATTTCTTATCATTCAAAATGAACGTTTTGTTAAATTAGTTTTGTATATTAATTTCATTCTAATTAATTTAATTTGAAATAATGATTGATAAATTTTTAATAAAATTTTTTCATTTTTTAATTATTTGAAATGAATATTTAATTTATGAAATGTTAGTTTTGTATTTTTAGATTTTTTAAAAATTTTTTTTAGATTGGAAATCCAATTGATAATACAGATAAGCGAATAATTTGGATTGATGGTGGAATTCATGCTCGAGAATGGGCTTCTATTCATACTGTATTATATTTTGTAGATCAGGTAACAATTACTGTAATGTAATTTTAGGAGGAAATAATTGAAATTGAAAAGAATTAAAAAAGTAACAATGCTAATTTATAAATGTTATCAAGGAAAGTAAGGAAAGGAGTGAAAATTTCAATTAATTTCCAAATTTGTAATATTAAATTTTTTCGGAAATGATAAAGTTTGAGAGATACAATTCCATTTTTATGAGTTATGCAAATGATTTAATTGAAATTTTGCCATTTTATGGCTTGATTTAATTTAAATTTACAATTTTACAATTTGATTCAATTTGAGTTTACAATTTTACACTTTGATTGAATTTAGATTTACAGCTTTACAGTTTGATTTAGTATAAATTTACAGTTTTACAATTTGATTCAATTTGAGTTTACAATTTTACACTTTGATTGAATTTAAATTTACAGCTTTACAGTTTGATTTAGTATAAATTTACAATTTTACGGTTTGATTAAATTTTAATTTACAGTTTTACAGTTTAACAGTTCACGGTTAAATTTAAAGCTTAAAGTTATGGAATATTTTGTTGAAACAGCTTCAAAGATTTCAGTTAATATCAAAATATGGAGTTGAGCCACAAATTACGTCATACGTTGATACGCTTAATTTTTACATTGTACCGGTTGTTAATCCGGATGGTTATGAATATTCAAGATCCGATCAATCACCACGTGTATCTTTTAGATATCAAATTTTATAGCTCTTTTTTCTCTTTTGATTAAAATAAATTAATTAAATTTTAATTAAATTAAAATATTTTTTAATTAAAATAGTAATATATTTCATATAAATTGAATATGAATAGCCTTTTTCCAATTAATTTATTATTTACATAAATTCTAATTATTTTAACCTATGTTAGTATTAAATTAGTGATATCGATTTTTACGTAGTAACGCACGTGAGAAATGACTTAACTTTTGACTTTCTATAAAGGAATCATTAATTCTGATAGATAAACATATTTTAGCATAAATTATTTATGTTATAAAATATAAAATATAGAATATATTTAATTTTAAAATATATACTATAAAATATAATTATGAAAGTTATCCTATTCATGATATAAAAGACTAGGGTAAAATTTATAAAATTATAAAAATTTTTGCAAATTTATCAGTTAAACTTTATTTAATTATATAAGAAAAAGTTGGGAATGAAAAATATGAAATTAAATGAGTTTTAGAATATGCGGTGACAGTTTGAAAATTCAATATTATAATCCAGCATAAGTTATTTAAGTAATATAGATTATAGGTAAATAAGTAGTCGATTAAAGTAGCATAGATATAATTAAATAAGTAAGCGATTTAAGTAATATAGACTATGAGTATAAGTAAATAAGTATACAAGCTTTTAGACTTTTAGATTTAGATTTAGACTAAAATGTGCCTAATTTTTCTTCAAACTTTTTTAATTTTTTTAATTTAGAAGATTCAACAAAAAGAAAATAATCCAGAAATTATAAAAATATACCATTTTTTTTTGTATAAAAATTAAGCCTGATCAAAGCTTAATATTAGCTTAATTCATCAGGCAAGATTTTGGAGGAAAAATCGTAGTAAGACAATATGCTTCAAGGATCGTTGGCGCCGTCAACGTTGTTGCAGTGGAGTTGATTTAAATCGAAATTTCGATTTTTATTGGGGAGGTCTGCTTCCGATAATTTTTTTTAAATTAACCTAATTTAATTCAAGAAGAAAAACAAGTTTATTACTATTTATTATTAAAATTATTAATGCTTATTATTGTAACAAATATTATTATTAAAACTATAAAGAAGCAAAAGATATTAGGTTAATTAGGTTTCCTTAATTAATTATTAATTAATTAAATAATTAGGAACTAGGTAAACTGTTTGAAATTAATTAAAAATTTTTGTAAACTCTTCATAGGTTTCATAAATTTCGTAGGCACTTATTTCAGGTATAGTTAAAATTATGAATAATTTAGAATTAGAACATTTTATCAAAAGATAATTGAAAAATGAAATTATAGTTATAAGTGTAAATTATCAAAATGAAATAAATTATCGAAATGGAAAATTTGATATTAATGTAATTTCAAATTTACAACTAAAGCATTTTTCATAATTTTTCTTGCACTTTAAAATTTAAATTTTCATATATTATAACAAATTTCAAAAGTAATAGTGATTCAAATTTATTTAAAATTTAATAAGTTATAATTTAATATTTTAAAATTTCATTTCTAAAAATATGCGAATAGAATTTCAATCTTAATTGTAATTTTTAATTTTTAATTTTACTAGGAAATCTAAATGAATGCTAATAAAATTGTATATTTCCAAATAATTAATTTTTAATAATTAACTTTTATTTTATTGAATTTGCAGTGAGTGGATCAAGTTCACATATTTGTTCTGAAATTTATCATGGAAGTGAACCATTTAGCGAACCTGAAACAAGGTATTTCTGTATCACTGTAATGACTTACCTATACTTAATTAATCATTGAAATAACTGATTGTAACAAAAATTACCGAACTATCAATTGCCATATTGCCTATGATTCTTGATGAAATTTTTTCTTTTTTTAATTTCACAGAACATTTATTTTCAAATCATTATTACTTATTAATTTACTTGCAGTAATTTTAAAGTAATTAATCAATTTTAAGCGTCAAAGCGATCCATTAATTGCTTATTGTTTAATATAATTTCGTAATTTTTTTAAGCATTAATTTTTTTTATTTTTATAAACCTATATCTTCAGAAATATTAAGCAATTATTTAATCATTGATCTAGTTGTTCGCTATGTATTTATTTTAAGTTTAATCATAAGTCCATATAAATTTATTTGAAAAAATCTATTAGCAAACGAAATATTGCAAAAAATGAAATTTATGATCAGTAACTTTAGCAATGAAATGCAATCGAATCATTCATTTTTAAAATTCCAAAAAGTGATAATGGTAAGAGATAGCAATATCGATTGATAAAGCAAATTGTTATATTATCACAAATCAATAAAAACGACTGATAAAATGAATCTTTTTTCTCACTTTCGTTAATATTAATTATTAATTAATGATATTAATTAATGATAGAGCAATACGCGATAAATTGTTATCAGAGGAGATGCATGGTAAAGTTGATGCTTTTATCACATTGCATACATATAGCCAAATGTGGATTCATCCTTACAGTCATCAACGTCATGCATTCCCGAATGATATCGATGATCTTGTAAGAATTCATTCATTAATGATTAATTAATTAATTAAATAAATAGAATCTTATATGAATGATAAGAAAAGTACCATATAAATTTAAAAAAAGAAAACTTTTCGAGTTACTTAGTTAAGATAAAAGTTAAGATAATAAAAATTCTTTTTCTTAATTAATTAGAAACTTCAAAAAGAAAATAAGTTGTTATTTACTTTTAACTTTTAACTTAAAGTTAGGATAATAAAAATCCTTTTTCTTAATTAATTAGAAATTTCAAAACGAAAATAAGTTGTTACTTACTTTTAACTTTTAACTTAAAGTTAAGATAACGAAAATTCTTTTTTTTAATTAATTAGAAATTTCAAAAAAAAAATGAGTTAAGTTAAAATTTAAAACAAAATAAAAATTAGAAGCAATTAATTTGTAATTCCTGATTTTCATTATGAAAATTTTCTTCGACTCACTTTTCAAAATGGTTAAAAAAATTAATTAATTAAATAATTGAAAAATATGAAATTTTCATGATGAAATTATTTCGGTACAGGAAACAGTTGGAAAACGTGCCGTGAAAGCACTCGAAAACGTTTACGGAACCAAATTCCGACTTGGTACAGGCGCTGATATACTATGTATGCCATTTGCGCCATTACAAAATAGCTTTTGTTTTTTCTCGAAATTCAAATAAGTCTGATAAATTTTAATTAAATTTGATAAATTTAATTGAATTTAACTGAATTTGATTAGGTTAAAATTTTAAATTGACTTTAATAAATTAAATTAAATTTAAGAATGAATTTAAAGTTTTCTTTAAAATATTATAAATTTATAAAAAAAATTTTCGTTTTTTTGTGTATTATTGATTGATAATTAATTCAATGAATATTTTTATCAGTTTAAAAAATGAAGCATTATCACTTCATTTTTTAAACTGATAAAAATTGAACTGATAAAATTAAACTGATAAAATAGATGATACGTTTAGATCCATCATCAGGTGGCTCAGATGATTGGGCTAAATCAAAAGCTGGAGTGAAATTTGTATATCTACTTGAGCTAAGGCCAGGTGAAAATGGTAAATTATTTAATTTCTTTTTTCATATTGATAACAAAATTGCAATTTAAATATTCATTTAAATACGCAAAAATAAAAATTAAAATTAATTAAATAACAATGAGAAAAATCAATCAAAAATTCGTTCAAAAAAATCAATCAATAAAAAAAATCAAATCAAAAATTTTTCTTTTAAATTCAATTAAATCAAAATTTAATTAATTAACTAAATAAATGATTGAGAATTTCGAGCTATCAGTGAAAAATTAATTTTTTTTTCAGCTAAAATAAATAATCGAAATTTTCTAATTATCAAATTGAAAATTTTGAATATTTATAAAGAATATGGAAAGAAAAGAGAGTAAAATCATGGATTCAATTCAGATTATGATGGATTTCTTCTGGATCGTCGACAATTGATACCAACCGGTCGTGAAACATGGGCAGGTGTACGGGTTGTTATCGATGCAATAATACGATCACAAAGTTCAATTAAATTACTCAATCATTAAAATATAATTTTATAAATTTCATAAATAAATTAATGATAGAATAAATTTTAAATAAATTAATTTAATTAAAATTTTTAGTAGTGGTAGCACCAGGTATAGCAGTAAAATTAGATAGCAATGGAACAAGAATTTTATCATTTTATCATCCACAATATCCAACAAATAGTGCAACTGTGGCACCGTTATCAAAATTATCAACTGTTCCAATCATATCACAAACACGATTTAATAATAATAATAATAATAGTAGCATTTATCGATTGGAGAATTTACAACAACGAAATCATGGAATTACAAGAAGTAAGTTTTAATATTGAAGCATTATGTTTCGCTATTATTTTATTTTTTTTACTTTCTTTTTTTCAACTTTTTCATTTGAATTTGAATTTCATGTTAAATAGCTTAATTAGCTAGTAATTAAGCAGCTAAGAATCAAAACGGAAGTGTTACAATAGGGAT
>JABVXU010000066.1:0-191513 GCA_013365365.1 Cruorifilaria tuberocauda
CTAAAGTATTACATAAGAAAGTTGATGTAAAGGTCACCATTGCTTTATTTATACGGGATAGAAGGCATGCAGCGGACGTGAACTTCTCTTCCACATCTTATCACATAGATAGAATGGACACGTACGCTATTCGTGTCTTCATGCTCCCCGGATTGGAAATAGCATCATATTTCACCGGAAAGTAAATGAAACATACAACTGGCATTGTTTTTTCCTTGAGAATGCATACATTGATGATTCCCGAAGACTTGAAATGATTAATTATTTGTGACTGTCCTAATGATGCAAAACAACAAATTTTACTTCCAAACAATTTTAAGCAAATCCTTGAAAGTTTACTACAGATTTCGTTCTAAGCAATAAAATACTCATTCCAAAACAAATACAAAACAATACAAAAGAAATCAGTAATTCCCATGATTCAGTCAACAGGATAGCCGATTAAACTTCTTTTTAAAAAGATAATATCGGCTACTAACTTATCTACATTTTACCAATACCAATCTATACCAGTCTATACCAGCCAGCCAATACCAGTATATACCAGTACACCAGGTACCAATCTATGCCAATAGCAGTCTCTGAACTCCGAATAAAGTATAGTTAATGTTAATATTCCTATTCTTGATGTAAAATTTCATTAGAAACCATCTTTGTTTCTGACCATACCGTTAAAATTATTTTAAATCGATCCCTTTACTATTTTCCGAATATACAATTTTTACCGAAAAGATTATAGAAACCCCGGTGAACAATCGAATCTGTGTTATTTCCAAATAGATGAAGCACCATATCTATACCCCGTGGTACGAGATTTCCGGGTAACACAATCAGACAAACCTGTGATGAATCATCGCGATGGCAGAGTTACCTCCACATTCAATAGTGATTAAATGAGAGATAATCAGCTGCTTCTCAGCATTCTCTTCTAAATCACTTTTATCTATTCTGCATATCGTTCTATTCACTCCTAATTTTCTATGTTATATTATCTTCTCCAGCATAAACTGTAGCGTTATCGTTGGACAACAGATCGCATTTTGCGACGCTAGTGGAAGAGGCTTGTGCGGGAAAGCAATATGGGCCAAAGGCCAAATTATTTGGAGCCCGCGGAAAATGGTAATAGATCGATTCGCTATTCAGAACACTAATGCCACTATATTTTTAATTGTTTTTCATATTGTTGTATATGCATATGCTTATATGTGCGTAATTTTCTTGTTCGTATACGAAACTCATATAATTTTATTCAAATACCTCTAATGCTTGTAAGTATTTTATTAAAAATAACACTTGAAAATTGCTGAGTTCTGAAAATTGTATTTTAATTTCATAGTTCTCATCTTTTCGTAGCTTTTAAATAGTATTAGTGAAATAACAATGAAATGATTTAAGATAGTGACCTCGTTTGTTCAAAATTTCACCCAATCATAAGCTTTCATAGGAATCTACTAATATATAATTCTCGTACTTTTGCGTTATTTAATTATGTTTTAGCAACAGTGATTCATTTGTTGTGGTGTACTTCTGGATTTTCCGGCAGTGCACCTTCTATTTTTTTCTCAGGGCAACGTGCTCAGAAGTGAAGAAAGACTTCATACAACGTAACAATGTCAATGATGAATAATCAAGGAGACCATTATGGCTGTTCCAACGAAATCATCGTTAGTTTTTCCTTTTTTTGATCGTTTTAGTGCAGTTATCGCTGACATATTTAATCTTGGTAGAAATATGTTAACTCTAAAAGCTTATCTGTAGTCGCTTCTCATGGTTCGATCTAAAATACTGTGAGAGGTTTTCATTGCAAATATCCTTTTAAAGAAAAAAGTGCTAAAGTGAATTTGAATTGTCTTTCTGTCATAGGACTTGTTAAAAATACATTGTTTTAATATCGAATATTTTTTTTAAAAGGGAAATATGAAGGAGATTATAACTGTCATTATATCTTAAAATCTAAACATTTTCACCAAAATCATATATTCTATGCGTTATATCCTCCATATCCCTAAAATCTGATGGATCGATTACAGGATAAATCAAGAGCAAGTATCTTTATTATTTTCGTTGAGTTCATTACAAGTAAATGAGCTTTCGACCTAACTGACGTTTATTAAAGTTCAAAATGTGACGCAGTTTTTGACATTTTATTTATTACAGCCTGAATCGCTTCAGGGCGAATCAACAGCTGAACTTATGGCAGATCTTTCTCTCAGAGAAAGAGAAAAGAATTTAAGTGCAACTTATTTGAACGAAAGGCAATCCGTGCTGGAAGTGAGTTATTAATTTCGTATTCATGCATACCTAAAACAACCAGACTATGAAATGCCCCGTTCACTAGCATAATTATAATTAAACTAAAAAAATTTTTCACTTATACATCTTTAAAATGCAAATATATTTAAAATGGTAAAAATACTGGTTTTATTCACTACCTACTACAGTTTATTCTTACAGAAGTTCATCAGTTGGACGGATCAAGATCAGGTGGATTTCGTTAAAACTCTTATCCGAAGTATGTGTCACGATCAACACGGACAGATAGATGCGTATTTGAAACCTATTTTACAGCGAGACTTCATTGCCTTCCTACCAGGTTTCAAAAGAAGATTTCTATAATGCCTTGGAGAAAATATTAAAGTTGTTTCAAAGGCAGTAGCAAATAAATAATCATATCTAGGGGACATCTTGTTATCGAAGCATGCACTGCTTGTTTTTGGTTCAGATTCGTACTTCGATAATAAGAACTGGAAAAATCCTAGGTAAGAGTGGGTGGCATTATTTTTCATTTTTATATCCCAAAATTTTAGTATTCATTTTAATATTCACAATATTTAATTCGAAAATTAAATTCGGGTGTCGAACCGTTGTCCTTATCCACTCTTATGATAAGACTGATGTCTTCATCTTCATCTTTATCTTCAGATCGACTGGCAAGGTATGTTTTATCATTCCTTGATGCTCGTTGGCTGAATTCAAGTGAAAAGGTCAGTCGTACATGGCGACGAATCATATCGCATGGAAAACTGTGGCGCAGGTTAATTGAGCGAAACGTTCAGACTGATCCAGTTTGGAAAGGTGTCGTAGATAAACGTGGATGGTAATTTTTTCGATCATGTAGTTTTAAGATTTCGTGCTACGACTTTTGTAAGATATGATCAAACTCCTTTTTTTTCATTGGTAAAAGGTTTTAGGAGAAATTTTTTATTCGTATCAAAGGAAAAAGCTCATACTCTAATATTTCAAGAACTGGGATATTCTCCGAATCTTATCGAGCAGCTCAGGTTGTTTGATTTGTTTGATTTTTTTCTTAGATTTAAATAATATGATCATGTTCGAATTTATTTTAATAATTAAGTACTTAATTTATATTATAATGTTCAATCTTATTTGTGTTTGTTGTGGTGATGATTGCTGCTATTGCAATGTGAACATTTTATATGATTTTAAATCCATAATCTTTTTCTATATAATCCAGTGTTACGAGCTTCTACAATTTCATCACATCTTATGCTATTAATCTGCTATTCTGCTAGAAAAAATTTTATTTTTGGTAGTGAATCGGAAAGAAATTACAATTAACATTGATTATGTTAATTTATTACTTATGTTAATTTTTATATATCGGTATAAAAAACTTCACATCTTTTTAGAAATACGGTTGATTCGCTAGAAGCTCAGCACCATTTCTACAGAAATTTATATCCCAAAATAAATCGAGATATTGACTCGCTTAAATCTAACTGGCAAAACGGACGGCATGTATTATCACGCATTACTTGTCATTCCGAACCAAGTAGAGGTATTGCGTCTGTGGCTTTCCAGATATAGTTGTGTTGAAGTGTTTACAGTTCAGGATTTCAAAACTATTATAAATAACATTGAAAATTTGCAAAAATTTATCTTCGTCTTTTGTCTATTCAAGATTTTTGTAAGGTCTTTGTTAAGCTGTTTTTTTTGATGGCAATGAGGGAATAAATTGTTCAGGTGTATATTGTCTACAATACGACGACGATAAAATAATATCGGGTCTACGAGATCATACAATCAAAATCTGGCAACGGAAGGATTTACAATGTTCAAAAACTTTACGTGGACATACTGGTTCGGTGCTCTGTTTGCAGTATGATGACCGAGTTATCATTAGTGGCAGTAGTGATACTACAGTAAGGTATGCAGACACTGTAGTGGTTTTATGTTTAATAGATTCGTATCGTTTTGGAAAAACAATCAGTTTTATGCTTCTTTTCTTGCTATTGGCATCATTTCATCTTGAACACACAGTTATCGACTGGTTTTCTTTCTTCGTGAATTTTTGCAGTTTTTCCAGCAGCCTTAAATTTTTGGATAATAGAATGTTTGCAGAGTGTGGGATGTGCATACTGGAGAACTGTTACATACATTGATGCATCACGTTGAGGCGGTTTTGCACTTGCGTTTCCAAAATGGCATGATGGTTACCTGGTATGCTGTAGAATATCCAAATCTTTCTAATGGAAAATAAATCGTATATGCTGCCAGAAAAATAACACTTATGAATTAAAAAATTTCAGCTCAAAGGATCGTTCAATAGCAGTTTGGGGAATGATTTCTCCACGAGAAATCAACGTTCGTCGTGTACTTGTTGCTCACCGCGCTGCTGTTAATGTCGTAGATTTTGACAGCAAATATATCGTTTCAGCCTCTGGTGATCGTACAATTAAAGTGAGTGTTTATTTTTTAATGCGATGTCTGTGATTAAAAATTTTTTCCTTCAATGGTTTCAAGCTTGTAACTCCAATACTTCTCATTTTGGATCTTGAACTTAAGAACTTATTTTTATGATGTTTGATTTTACCAAAATTTGTTTCGCATGTTTCACGCATGGAAAGTGGTATGTTACTTTTTTTGCAAGAACAATTTCATTGAGATAGTTTATGACTTCCATTTACTATGGTTCATAGTTTGCATTTTTTTTAATTTTAGGTGTGGAGCACTGATACATGTGAATTTGTACGTACCATGATCGGTCATAGGCGAGGCATCGCATGCCTGCAGTATCATGACCGACTAGTTGTATCTGGTTCAAGTGATAATACTATCAGGTTTGCTTAATATAAAAAGGAAGAAATTGATGTATTATCGGTTGAAAAAAATATCTGTATGAAAGTCTCAAAGGTAATTGTATTATTTTTGAACAATTTCAGGTTATGGGATATTGAAATAGGCGCTTGTTTAAGAGTTTTGGAAGGCCATGAACAACTTGTTCGTTGTATTCGATTCGACTCGAAACGTATTGTTTCTGGTGCTTATGATGGGTATGTCCAAACTTTTGCAATTTTTTGCAATAGCTTAATTAAAGATTCTTCATGGTTTTCCCTTAATTTCAGAAGGATCAAGGTGTGGGATCTTCAAGCAGCAATGAATCCTCGTTCTCCTCCAGATAGTATATGTTTATTAACTTTAGTGGTAAGTGTTTTAAAATGAAAAATAAAAATGGTTAGAGACAAAGCAGGGAATTTGTATTATACCATAAAAAACTTAGTGGAAAGCATTATCGAAGCGGTGAATATTTTTTTTGTTGTCTCAAGTCAAATACACATGTGCTGTCGTTGCCACGTAGGGGCAAAATAATTTATCCATCAATGACTATTCGGAAAATATAGTCATGCCTGATATACGATAATATGTCTCAGCAATGGCTTCATTAACTTTTGAACAAAATTATGATAACTTTTCTAATCATTATTTTAACTTCAGGAACACACAGGCCGAGTGTTTCGTCTTCAGTTTGATGAATTTCAAATAGTATCTTCTTCTCACGATGACACGATACTTATTTGGGACTTTCTTGAGCCGCAGCCTGAATCTCATGCATTGGATGGAACACTTCAACCAGCTACAGGACCTGTTGTGCCAAATGCTGACAATGCAATAGAAGCACCAAACGTCGCTGGAGCACCTCAAATTGACCAACAGAATCTGGAAGATTCTGAAAATGGTGACTTTCGAGAACTGCGTTTTATCAAGATAATTCCTAGACTGATGTTTTACTATTTGATGTAGTATATGTTAACTGTTGATGTCTTTTCTTATTTCAGATGATGATGTAGATGATGTCATGCGACAGCGACAAGTGCCGATGGAAGTAGTTGAACTTGGGGTTGTGAATGAAAGGGATAGGTTTGTTTCAGAATTATGGTTAGAAAATTAGACATTACTAGAGTAGACAGGATTGTACTTTTTCAGTTTCTTTTGTGGACTCACTCTTTGGTTATGCGGAAATACAAATTTTTCTTTTTGATAAATGCAAGTTTAAATTACATTATCTAGTATTTTTTTCTAGAGAGGATGACAGTCCATCAGAAAATGATAGAGAGTATGAACGGAGGCATCGTGATGCTGACGATAGGAATTAATTGTGCTAAATTTTCTCTAATTTGTTTTGAATTGACATTTGCTTGTAGTTCTCAATGCGTCTTGCTTCATTTCTGGATCTTAAGTGAATTATTTGTTTTTAAACTCAGCAGTTATGTTACTGTTTGAGAATATTTATGAATTTTCATAGTCCTTTAAATATTGGAGGAAATATTGGCATGAACTACAAGACTGAATTCATTCATTTGTAAAGCATTCGTTTCTACTTGAAATTTTCCAATTTTATGCTAGAATTTGGATAATTTTTGGGTTACTGCAGTGAACACTCCAAAAATACTTATTCTGTTTAATAATCATAGTCACAGCAGCAACCGAATCCAAGCTTCATTGCAAGTTATACTATAATCTGAATTAAGTCTTAGTTTGCTTTATTCGTTTACTTCGTTATTATTCATAAACAGTATGGCTCCAAAAAATTTCACCCCTTACTTTCATTCCGTTAAATCCACTCAATGCAATTTTCACTTTATCAGTTTCTCTATATGAGATAGTCGTTAAAAACATTCCTAACTCTACATATTCACAAGTTCTTTCAGAACCACTAGAATGATTGCGTTGAGCTTAAGATATCTTCTAGAATAAATTATCGTAATCAACTCCTTTTTAACTGTGATGTTTGTTCTTTTGTTTCTTTCCATCAATGCTTTTGTTGTCACTTGATGAGTCTTTGAGAAGTAACAGATCATGTATTGAGGAAATCAAATTGAAATTTCTAAAGTTGGATTTTTTAATTTAAAAAATTTTTGACTCGTGGTTTGCGGAAAGGCATATGTTGTTTCTTATCAACGGAACTGACTTATTGTTTTGTAGGTCATTCGTGACAAGATTATGCGTATTCTGTGCTATAAGTAGGTTTATACCTATCTTAATTGCCAGAGAGGAGACTTCAGCATTCAAGTTCCTACAGGAATCGTTTAAATGTATTCAACTGATCCATTTGTGGGTGTGGGTATTCCTCTTTCGTATGTTTTTTTTTACATTTCAATTTTGGATATTTTGTAGAATTTCATAAATTTTTATAAAACTAACCTCCAATTCATATGTACGGGTTTCTATAAATGTTGCTATCATTGAAACAGTGCATTCTTGTTCATGTTTTATGATATCAAATGGTCAATCTTGTGTTTATTTTATGAAATTGCATAAAATTATATATCTCTGACGTATTTTTGTAATTTGGGACACATATCAATGTTGTAAGGCATAGATTTATTGTTCTTTTCTATCAAATTTTAATTTCAAATGAAGTTCGGTGACAAAAATCCCATATATTATTATAGGTAGTTCTTTATTCTTGTATATTTCTAGTTCATAGATTCATGAAATATTTGAAAACAATCGTAGATTTCCTAGAAAACCTTTTATTTTATTCTGTTTAGTAGGGATATCTCGTGAAAATAGAAAGTAAAAGCTGATTTTTTCATTGCTATTCGCTGGTGTCAGTTAACTGTGTGTGTTAAAGCATCTAAACGATATCGGAACATAGTTATTAGATATGAGTAAGTTAAGGGAAACGAAAATTTATTGGCATCGTATTTTTGATGGAACATTTCAATCGATCACTATTTACAATGATAAGGAATAGTTAATTGGCGGAAATATCTTCTGAATAATATAATAATGATAATTATAGGTCATGCTAAAAACGATTCTAGATATGGGTCAATATGTGCACAGCGATATGTGGTGTTATTGAATGGGCATCGATCGGTGGTGAATGCATCAATTGACGAACCGGTCACATCAGCGGTGGAAGAGGAGAGGGGAGAAAATGGACAGAGATGCTGGTTGCGTACCACTCTAACTCCGTTTGCACCTGCTGCGATACCTTGCCCTTAACAACACGATGGTCCGATGGTTTGTTCTGGAAGAGGACCAGAATGGAAAAGGATATACGAAATGAATGGAGAAGAAGGATACCAACAGATAGCAGCAACAGCACCACCACCATTAGATTCAATAACAAAACACAGCTGTTCCTCAATCTAAGTGACATCATCATCATCTCTAGCATTGGGAGAGATGAGATCGACCTTTCTGGTCATATATATCTCTATTTAACCTTATTTTTTCAAAAAATTTGTGGCGCCCTCGATAAGTAAAGGAATGGTTTTGATAGGATAAATGTGTCATTTTTGGAATATGACCAAAGGTCATACTATTGATTGCTGCTAGTTGTTTATTGTTATGTGCAAATTCATTGAGCGGGAAGATGACAAAGGCGTTCCTATTCCTATATAATTTGATGAGCTTGCGGTTATTTATTCCTGTTTGATCCTTATAACATGTTGTCTTAGTTTTTTTTCATACGATTTTATTCCTCAACATTTTAGCATTTTATTCTTTTCTCACTTTTCCTCTTTCAGTTTTGCGCCTATCACTTAATCCACAATTGGATTTTTGCAAATCGGAATTCTTATATCGTTATTGGTTTTCGTTTGCTCTCACGTTAAAGATATGGCTAATATTGCTGAATGAGATCGATTTCACGTGGATTTCGGGATCATCGGCAATATGGTTAGCGTAATCAATGCATGACTAGTCTTCTAATGACTTTTACTACTCTGTAGTCTTTAGAAGATTAATTTAATGTAAGAACATCCAGTATACTTGAAACTGTGAATCTATTAACATTAGTGTATGTCTTCAAATCACATCAATTTTTGAATAAGCTTTAAAATGGCGAGGATATGTGAAATATGCTAGATATCCGAAAATGAAAGCATTGCTTATAACAATAACTGGATGAAGGGAAAAAGAACACATTGTTAGGAGTCAATTTCGGTGTGCTTTTTATCCTTGGATTATTGATGGATTGTTGCACTTGTTACAGAAAACTCTACGAATGCGTTCTTTTTATTCTACCCAGGCAAGACTGTTTTTTTCTTTGTTTAGAAAGGATAAAAGCAAAGGGATGTTGAAGACGATTTAATGATAGCTTATCCTATATTAGGATGATCTGAAATGCTTCCCGATCAGATGAGCAGAAGAGGAAAGGAGATCGATTTGTATGAAGCATCTTTATGTTTAGAAGTAATTGGCGTTAAAAGGGGATGAGATAGAGGAGTAAGCAGGAGGAGCAGTAGGCATTGCCAGGTGCGAAGTGCCAGTGCAGCTTCACTTCCGTCCGTACGCATGAGTTGAGTTGATCGAGGCAGCCTTTCCTTCCTTTCACAGAGCAGCACGCATATGGCGATCGTCGACTATTTCCTTTCCTTTTCTTTTGTTTTAATGCTTATTTTTCAAAGAGCCGGAAAGAGAAGGAGAGGGAGGAGAAGTAGAAAGAGTGTTATGGTGTTATTGATAACTAGAAGATACAATAACTGATGAGGGGTGGACGTCGTGGAAGGTGGCAAGGCGGCAGCATAACAATTGCTAGTGAGTTCATGTATGCACTAGTGCAACGGAGTGCTACAGTGCACAAGTCCAAAATGAGGAGAAGCAAGCATTGATGGACTGCCCCTCTGCGGTCCACAGAGCAATGGCCAAACAAGAGAGAGGAACCTATTGCGGATGCACCATGCATTCCCAACCCTGTTCACCACTCGAACGTTTTATGTAGTAGCAGCGACAGCATAGGAGCGAGGGCAGAGTAGAATTTATGATGTGCAGCACGCACCAGTCTACCACTACCTCTTCTTTTTTCCTCCTCTCTCCCTCTCTCTCTCACTCTTTTTTTTCTCAGTGGGGAGAAAGGGTTGGTGTTTGGTGGTGCGTGTTGTGTTGCGTTCTGCAGAGGGGATGGGATCTGTTGATGTTTGCCTATCCTGGGGCATGTTACCTGCATGCCTGCTGTCTTCCTTCACTCTGTCCTGTTTATGCTTAGGCCATCTCTTACAATGTACCATTCCGTTCTTCTCATCTCATCTCATCTCATCAGTTAAACTAAACTACCATTTGACATGATCGGATGGTCCATGTTAGAAGTACTACTTATTCCTCTCACTTCTTTCACTTTCCAAGTATCTGTTCCATCCTTTCAGGTTATATCACTTCACTCATCCATATCCATCTTATCAGCGCTACTCATTTAGTCATAAATACACTTTCTCTCTAATCATTATCACTATTGTATTTTTCATATTATTACTCTTCCTCTTTCTTCACCTATATCATTAAGTGTAAGTGATAAGCACTAAGCTCCTTATGCACTGCTCCTTACAAACATTTTACCATCTAATCAAATGATTATATTTCAGTACCGGTTTGCATATCCTTTCTTCGCTGGTATGGCCTGAGTTGTCTGTTGCAGATTACATTGAGTTATGATGCTTTGGGTGATTGAGAAAATTATTCCATTTTTCTTTGACGCCCCATTAACCTTCTTTTGAAAGTGCTGAAATTGAATAAAAGCATAAGATATTGCTGTTGCTATTTCTTATCTCTACTCAACTTGACTTTTTTCCTCTATAAATTAAAAAATGATTTTTACCCTCATTAAAATTGGACGTCAATTCTTTATAAATTCTTTGGCTTAATTCTTTATAATATCCTTTGTTTCCTTCAGAGATAATTATTTATCCTCATCTTAATTTTATTGTTGAAATGTGCATGACAGTAAGTCACTCATTGAGTATATGATCTGTTACTTTTACTTAAACAATAGAAATTTTGTTCGTGTTGCGATCTTAAAACTTCTAGGGCATTTAAGAGATTGTAACGTTGGCCATATTCTTCACTGATATACATTACGTTTTTTAACAATAGCTTTTTTCCTCATCTACCATCTTATTAATAATATGGAATATCAAGTAATTGAGATTGAAATATTAGATGGTCGTTAATAATACTGAATTCATGGTCTCTTTGCTTAATTTCCCCAACTAAAGATACCGCATCATCATTAGAACAGTTAAACTGTCGGTTTCCTCAATTTCTGAGTGTAAAATGCGACAGCTTTTGGAATAGTTAGTTGATCGCGCTTAAGTTTTCCATGTTTATTTGTACTATAACAACGTTGTTTAGAAAGGAATATATTTTTGTGGGCGCAATGTACGTTTCATTTTGAGGATGCATAGATATCATTAATAAAATACATACATATGTAGGAACTAACCACATTCATTAACGAGAGGTCGCAGAGAAGTTAAAAGGAAGTGGCCTCATGTGGGCTCCGGTTGATAGTACACAAGCTGAGACAGCTTCGCTGAGTTCATGGAGCATCGAGCAACAGCAGGTAATTATCATGAGTGATTTCGCAGGAAAAACGGGAATTTTTGCGGTTTGTCTGATTTTCGGTGTAAGCCAAATCTGCCGAATTATTGCAGTTATTCATTGATAGCTGTTTTTCATGACGTATCTCAGTATGATGATTGAGTTCACTCTACAAATACATTAGACCCACCTTTGTTTTCAAAGGAGTTTTTGCAGAATCGTTGGGGTGGTGTTAGTGATTACGGTAATAATGCAGCATTCGATGAGCACATGCGATCAATCGTACCACCGGCTTTTCGTAATAGTAACGCGAAAGTTGTTTGGCAAGAGCCAAAGTCACTAGGTAAGATTTCATTTCATTAATTCAGTTTTTCCTGTTATTTGAAGGCAATATGAAATTAGAAGATTAAAAAGCAATGACATTATTTGTTTTTTTAATGTTATTACACATATTTCAGAAGCAAATATCAATGAAGCATTGGGTATCTGGCAGGCAACGCCTCTCAACCAGTTTTCCATAGAACAGGAACCTTTAAGTGGTTTGTTTTAGTGTAGTTTTTAACTTCCGATTTTGTGCAATCAGGTTTGATCTTCCCCTTTCCAAAATTAGCGTCCCTAAATATTGGTGATGAATCAATGGATGGGATATAGAGGATGCCCTGACGGTCGGTTCTCTTTTATCCGCCATGTGCTAATTTATATCCTTGAGATTCACTGCGTAGAGAATGGAGTATCTGATAGCTCTGTCATCGTTGGAATACCTATAAACAGGAATACTATAACAGATGTTTCTATCATTTGAATTTGTTTGGTTTCAAAGATGACTAGAAGAACATATCGTATTAATTATAGGAACTAGCCATTTTCCTCCGTCTTTTGCTGGTTGTGGTGCAGCAAATGGTTGGTCGCAACCAGAAATTGGTTAGTATTTCATTCTGATGCTTGTATTAGCACTTCATTTATTTATATCTGGTTGAAAACTTTTGTTTACTGCTGGAATAAATCAAGCTTTCTCATCGGATATTTTACGAAAAACTGCAGAACAGCGAAATTGGGATATGTCGACTCAATCACAAACAGTTCGAGCAGCAGTACCATTTTGTGGCGGTTTAACTCAAAATAAAATATGGCCAAATGAAGAGCAAGTTTGGGGCGGCACGCAACGTCCACCAGTATTTCCAACAGCTCCGCCACCTCCTGCTTATGCTGCAAGTAAATATAAAAAATAATGTGTGCTGTCTTGTTCTAGTGTTATGTTTCTTTATTCACTTCGATAAAAAAATCCATCGTATGTTAAATTTAAATTGTATTAAATGAGAATGATTATTGCTGACATATTTCTAGATTGGCAGCAAAATGCACCGCGTGGTAATGTTTTTCCTCTACCAGCACGGTTCAGCGGTCCACCATTTGAAAGTAATGCTGTGATGGGAAATTGGGTGCAGCGTCCGATAAACGAGTCACTACAGCCACCAATGCCACCATCCACTATTCCACCACCTCAAAGAAGTCGACTGCAAAATGTTTGGGGTGGCACACCAACTGTGAACAACACAGTTAATGGAATGTATCTCCCGCCTCCTGCTGTCGAGTATAATGTGGGTTTTGGATTGATCCTGATGACTTTAGCAATATTGAATTTGATTCGAACTGAATGATTACCAAGGCAAGAACATTAACGAAGAATTGCTGTTGAAGATTTCATCAATTTAGATACCAAACGGATTGACGCAGTGGAATCCCTCAACAGGCAACAGTGGCGCAGCAGTAACGGCCGTTCCAGTGGTACCAAAACCACAGTTTACTCAAAACTTTGTGAATCGTTCTCCACCTCCTCCTAATGCTTTCAATTCGTATTCACAAGTCTCCAAGTCTGATTCGGTTAATTTTTGATTTCTTTTTTCTTCATATGATGCTTCTCATTCCAGGGCGTTGTTGTGACTCATTTCTTTAGCTCATTTCTTCTATTTGCAGTTTATGGGTGAAAATGCCGTCTGGCAAGATCCTGAAGGTGAAGTACGCAAATGGCAACGAGACACTGGTACTGCTGCATGGGGTGATCCTGAGAAACAGCAGAGTTTGTTTCTTTTTTTTCTGAATATATGATTTGTACTTGATTGAATTCATTGTAAACTAGAGATTCTTTTAATAGTTTCAAATTTCATTTTAGAAGAAATCAGACGATGGATTATACCGGTCGGAAAAGAATATGACAGCTCAGAAAGGGAAAACGGTAAATTTGCTTTTATCATAGTCTTCTATTCAGTAAATTCAGAATATTTCTTTTGGTTTACTTGATTATTCTACTTATGAGTATGCTTTATTCTAGGTAGTCGTGTAGTCATTCCCCTTGGTTGGGGTGACCTTCCGTCAAAATCGTCGAATAACGCTGCACCAGCTTCAACAACTTCTCTTCCATCATGGCCAGCTAAAAGCGCTCAAGCAAGCACCGTTACAGCTCCATCTTCAGGTTTGTCACATTTACGGTTTATTATGGTGATGGCTTGACAATGTATGACCTTTTTCTGGGCACTTTAGATGTGTCGTTTCATGTTTCAAGAGCCTGGTAGTTCAAGATCAACTTACCTATCAGCCATTTCAAGTTGCAATTGGACTTTAATGTTCTCAGTTTGAAATTATTTGTTTAGGATGGGGTAATCGTTCGGCTTCAGGAACTGTAAAATCAACAACCATTCCGACTCTTTGGGAAATACTTTCCGAACATCAGCCTTCATCTCTGGAGAGTGGTTGGATGCCGCCAGATGGTGCGAGCATTGCAGCTATGCCTGCTTCAACGCAGCAGATTGTTGAACAGTTACGTCAGGCTGTTGCGAAAGGTATATGTGAACTAATTTATTATGGATTGAGGATGAGATCACATTGTTATATTAAAATTAAATATTTGTAGAATTGATTGATGTTTCACTTCTCAGTAAGCCACTTCCGAATGAGGCTTTGTCTGAAATGCGCACGCTTCTCAGTCGCATCCCGGTACTGGAACAAGCAGAAAATGATTTAGCTCGTCTCATGAACGCCGTGAAGATTGTAAGCTTGTTTTTGAAAAAATACATGAGTTTTTTGTTAATTTAACATGGTCAGGGTATGATCACGATTTTGTAGAACAATGACCCTGAAGGTGGAAGTGGAAGGATGGATACGCCGACGGATCTCATGACATCAGAACAACGATCAGAATATAACAGACTGGTGATCGAAATCGCTGCGACTAAAACAGAAATTTCAACGATTCGTGAACGTATACGTGGGAACTCCGATGCAGCTAGTGTCAGAGTGGGTCTTTCATTGAGATATCTATATCTTTACACATAAGTTATAGGAAATCTGTTAAAATCAAGTTAGTGACAGTTTTTAGTTGAAATTTGCAAACATCACATAGTGTGATATTGGTCACAAAACCACTGCGTATTCTATATTTAAAACACAATAAGGTAGGAGGACCAAATAGAGAGCGAAATAAGGACGACTAAATTCTAAGTTTTAAGTGTGCAGATTGTCAGTAAATTGCTTGTTTAGAAATGATTTGCGTGATAAGAGTTGTCGGAATATTAAAATAAAATTAAAGATTAAAAGGATTTTTACAGCCAGCGACGACTTTATCTGAAACTCAGCGAATGCAAGCACAGCAACCGCAACCAGTTGTAACAACGACAGCGTCTCCTCGCTTCGGTGACAGTATTTTGGATGTTGCTGTGCGTGTTGAACAACAAAAACTATTTTCAATGTAGTAGTAGATGTAAAATACTGACTAGTCAACAAGGCACGCATGCATCGCTATATCTGCCTTTTTCATCATTTATCTTCTCATTTTTCATGTTTTTATCATGAAATTTTCTATGAAATTCAACCTCACGGTGCGTGTGCAGCTCAATTCATGCGTAATGGAACTTATATTTTTATTATTGTTTTGTTAATCCTAAGTGATCATATACATAATGCTATCTCTCAGTCAACGATTTCTCATTTTTTGAATCAGATGAATGTGCGCAAATCCTTTTTTGCTTTTTATATTTTCCCTTAGATTAATTGCACCTAACACTTCCATCATCTCGTGCATTATTATAATAACTCTTCAACCATTCCTTTATACTATATCTACTGAATTTTGAAGAAACTGTTTGCCAAAGTGAAAGATGAGCCAGCTATAGTGCAGGAATTATTTGTATACTGATTTTGGTGCTGATACTGATGGTGGTAATGGTGTAATCGCAAGAACGTACGCAGCAAATAAGTTATTTTTTTCCAGGATAAAGGTACGTGGAATAATTCTATTTCTAATGGATTCATTTTTTAGTGATATGAAAAATAATCTAAAAATTCTTCGTGTCTTTCCCTTCAGTCTCATGGGTCATTTATGTCGATGTCTTGATTGATTCTTGTTATATTACATCAAATCATCTATTTCTTACGTGTTTTTTTTATCATTTAATTTTATCATTTAATTAGGACAAACGCATTAGTTGTATCGTGATAACTTCCTTTTTCTCCATTTTTATGTCCTTCAATGTCGTATAAGTTGTAGTTCAGTTGATCAGTTGTTGATATTTTTCAAACTCTTGCATATTTTTTAATTCCAAGCTCATTGACGCACTTTATGTAGCTATTGTGGAATTGATCAAAGTTGAGAGGAGTTTTTGGCTCATAATAATTATTCGTGATCACTTGTTTATTATGATTTAATCATCTATTGTTTTTTTTCCTACTTCCCTTTCCTCAATTTCCGGCTTGAATTTCCAGAAGCTCCGCATACGTTTCCATTCATTCTGCTCAGCTAAAGCTCACTCGGAATGTGAAGATGTATTTCTTTCATTGTCGAGGTATATAATATGTATATGTCAGGGAGACAAGATCGGTTCAGTTACATAAATTTTATAGGTGTCATCTGGTATCAGGAATTCTTTATTAAGCAAAGTTAATGAACTTAATGGACATATTGAATTTACCGACTGAACCCGTTCTTTTCGTGTCATCTGCTTCATATGCATTGTAGAAATCCATCAATATTTGTTTGGTTGAGCTATTTGCTGCAACATTTGCTCAATGCATAAGCCTATGTGTACGTCCAGTACATGTAGTGCCAATTGCAGTACAATAGCCTCCACCTGCTGCATTCATTATAGGGTCATTAATGTTTTTGTGTTATATAACGATTTACCACCAATTATCTTCATCAGATATCTTTCCTAATTATTGTATATTTACTGCACCTACAATCTTCTATTTACACTGTACTATCACTTTGTAATAATTCATGTTTCTCCTCTTTTTTTATTTAGAATCCAAACTGATTGGGGATCTTAAATATTCATGCTTCCGTACCAAATGCTTACTATCAACATTTATTTCATGCTCGCATGCACAGTAGCTTTCATATGATCAGTTAGTGGCGTTAGTTGAGATAATCAAGTTTTCAATTGTGTGGTAAAAGATATGGATTTTCTGGAATTGACAGTATGCTTTTTTATGATTCCTCCCAAAAA
This sequence comes from Cruorifilaria tuberocauda, assembly GCA_013365365.1. NCBI lineage: Eukaryota > Metazoa > Nematoda > Chromadorea > Rhabditida > Onchocercidae > Cruorifilaria > Cruorifilaria tuberocauda. Next base: position 17,067 of record JABVXU010000066.1, read on the forward strand.
GATTGTAAACAGCAAGATTGGTGCTAATGCTGACCACTGAAAGCCACTGTTCTGTGGTTGCCTCGCATTTCGATGTTTTTTTTTTCAAGGAGGAAAATATCGGTTCTCGTTACTTCGGGTATTCTTAGTCGTTTGCGCCGTTTTTATTCTCAGCGTACAATTAATTTAATTCTTTCTTTTCTATTTCATTTGGTCATTTTGTTTATTATTATTGTGTGTGTTTTTTATATCACTAACTAGTAATCGATCAACTAAGCATTAATTGCTATCATCTTGTCAGTTGTAATTAGCAAAAACAACTCCATCAGCAAGTGCTCACTGTTGCTTCGCCATTATCAACATTATTATTATCATTACTATTATTAATTAATTGCCGGACTTCTTTTCTCATCCTAATTTCATTTTTTATACACTATCGTTATTTTTTCGATCATTTCATTGCAGGTTGTTTGTCATCTTTTTCTCTTCCATTTACATACAAAAGAAAAAAGTTGCAAATGATCTCGCTTTTGTATTTCCTCGGGGTTTCGTCGATGTCAAATTTTTGCAGGCAGGTGCAATACGCTACAGCTCATTGGGTAATGTTTATGTCTGTTCATTGAGCTCAATTGATTCGGTTTTAGAATTAAGCTCGGGCCTTAATGAGATTGCATCACTTTTCGCTTTTTCCAATGGCCAGGAATTTAGAAAAACTCTGGTAGGAGAAATTGCATGTTTTACTAAATCATTTCAACGCGCCACTCAAACTTTTTTGCTGGGAGCTTTTTTTGGGATCATTCTTTCAAGCCTTTTCGGACCTACTTCCCATTTCGTAGGCCGCCTCTTCTGCTCTTTGCTTTTTCTCAGGTCACTTTTTAGACTTAAAAAAACTACAGTTTGCCGATGCAAATGCTACTGTTATTATTTTTCCCGTAATCAATATATTTAATATGCATAAGAGTGATTGGTTTCATTTTAATACCTGTTAACCCTTCTTGGTCTCAAGCTTCTCCATCTGTACAGTATCTTATCATTTTGATTATGCCACCATCAATCAATTGTATTCTCAATATTCTAAGATAAAAGTTATAAAATTTTGAAGAGTGCGGATTTTGATGAAATCCAAGAGGTCATTTTTCATCACTCGTTCACTCTCTTGTTATTAAAACCAAATACTGTACGAGTATATAATTATGTATGAATGTGTGGTCTTCCGAGATTCTCTTGAAAATGATGCTCTCTTGCTTGCTGTGATGTGTTGCCCTCCTCAATTGTTTTTGAGTCTTTAAAAATAAAGGGAAATTTATTTTTTTTTTTGTTTATCGCATTTTTTTACCCGAAGTTAAATCGATTGTTCATTATATATCCGGAATATTTTGTGAGAAAGATAATCAGCATGTTTGCTCCATTCATTTTTAAGTCATCAGTTATAGTTGTCAATTGGAATTTCCAGTTCTCGTGACCCAGTATTGAGCATCTCTTAGTAAAAACAGAGATACATTATTTCTACGGTGAATGAGAAGCAATTGTAAATTATGTTAACGAAAAGCAGTATTTGAATTAAATGTGCTAAGAAAGCTAGTGGGTGACATGGGATTCATATTTCTTGGTTACTGGTTAATACTAAGATAGTGATCAAAGTATAGTAGGATCCGTTTTTCTTATTAACAGATAAAGAGTGTGTTATTTGAAGTGCAAAATCATTTTCTGATTTCGGAGAACGCAACACATTAAATACACGTGTATTATACTTACTATATATATACTTGATAAACTTAATGAATAGACTTGATATTCTTTTCTTAACTATTCGCATACTAAATAACACAATTTCCGCATAATTTATATTCCTTGTTTTGAAAATTTACCGGCACAAAGCATAAGATTTACATACCTTGTCCACTTAAAAAAATTTTTTTTTGGTCTCGCTAGAAATTTGAGATATTCGGTTTTCGTGCTCTATGATTCTCTGAGGAGAAGATTAATTGTTGCTTATCTGATCATTGACGTTATTCCCAATTGAAATTATTTTCATACAAAATTCCCATAAAGAATATGGAAGTTTTTTTGGATCGTTTTGTTTTTTTTTTTTTTTGGGAATTCGTTAAATTTGATGTTAACTTCTTAATCCCTATTTATAATTCTCTTGCTTATGATCTGTTAATTCCAATTGTTACTATGATATTAAAAGCATAACAAGAATAATCAGACTTTTCTGTTGTTTATATTTTCATCTTTCCATTCAATAATTCCCTCACATTTATGTACTTTAGAAGTGATACGATACTTGAATAATTTATATTTTGATTATAATTTTATACATGTCCACGCTAATCATGTTATGAATATAAATCTTCAAATTGATGAATTTCTTCAAATCATGTATGAACTAAATAAACTTTTTGTTTTTGTTTTTCTACTCTTTGATAAGTTTTATTCAAATATGAAATTGTCTCTTTCTATTGAATTTTATACGGATTCGAAATATTTCGATCTTCAAGCAAATCGATAGTAATTTTTTATAATTTTATCATTTCGTTCTTTTTTCATTTGAAATTTGGAAGTTAATTGAGAGGAGTGAGTTTATTGACAGAAGAAAATGCGAGAAATCAATTGCTTCTAGTTTCTTATTTTCGATTTTATTAGATGAAATTTCGGGAGAGTAAGTTAAAATTTTCTGAAACTTATGTAAACATACAAAGTTCATCGAAAATATTTTTATAAGATTTTAATAAGTAAATGAATAGTTGAATGTTATCACTGAAATTTCAATATATCATTTTACACGACAATGCTCCTCCAGAAAATTATTCCTCCAACTTATTTAATACAAATTTGCTTATAGAAATTGATATCAATGAAGAATTAGGAATGAAATAGGTTAACGAAAGTTATCCTGATTGTCCTAAATTGAATTTCAAATTCATAATTGAAATCAATGATTTCAATATCAACTATATTACTTATAAGAAATGAATGCTAACAAGCAATTTATTTGGAAGAATTTCAAACACTATCTCTTTTAAACTAATCCATTAATCACTGAAACATCTTATATTTTCAAAAAAAAATTTCTGAGCGGATACAATAAACAATTAATTTGAATAATTTAAATACAATGGCAATATTTTTTAATTAAGTCTGTGAAAGAATAATTTATAAAATGAAAATATGAGCAATCAATCGATCGATCGATTGATTAATCAAAATTCCATCAGAATTGAACAGTAATATTGTCGAAAAATGAGGAAATAGGCAAGAGTGAATGCTATCAGCCATAACGTCCAATAAATTGTCCAACGACAATAGTACCATCGTCTGGTTGGCTCTTCCTCGATTTCAAATATAATACTTGGTACTTGTAATGGCTAAATTTCCATTTATTTCATTAAAAAGCTTACTCATCTCATAATCATAAAACTAGTAATATATATACGTGTCATACGTTAAATACGCATTAATCTAATATGCATAATACATATACTATATTATCCGTATATAATTATATTTAAAGATTTTAAAAAATTTGAAAATGTTACCCCTCGAACTACTGATGACGTGCTAAATTCGCTTGATGGCTGATATGGCGTAGACTGCATATATCAAAATTGTATTATTTTCAATCATATTAAAACGGAAAAATAAAAAAGTAAATCTTTAAACTTATTTTTGAAAGTTTTTAAGTTTTCAATTTCTTCATTAACCGAGATTTAATTACATAGCATTTTGTACAATAGCTTCAGGCATAATACAAAACAACAATATACCAAAATATCTAGTAAAGATTTCTGGAAAACAAACTATCATTGATTGTGGAATGAAAAAAGAAAAAATCAAAAATGAATTTAGAAATAATAAAAGCTTTGAACTGTTTTCCTATTTTCATGAATTAAATTAAAAATGTTCACCCCGTAAAGTCGACGATATGGATTATCAGTATCGTCCGATCTGCAATCACTCTTAAATCATTTATTTAAAACAAAGGAAAAATGAAAAATTGAATCGGAATGGAGAAATTCAATCGAAATTTTTTTCTTTCTTTACTTTATCATTAACTATATTACCTATCATTTTTGTTTCATACAAAAGTACAAAACCTTTTTCGCCTTCTTTTCATAGTATCATTGATTGCATTCGGAGGATGCACTTCACGATCAGACTATAAATTTACATATTAATGTTAACTTTGATTTTTTTTTTATTTTTAACTCTCTAAGAGAGTTTTTTTTTCTACTCTCTAAGAGATGTAGAAGATAACTGAATACCTGAGAAATGGAAAGTTAAAAATAGAATGAAGATGAATTATGATAAATTAAGAAATATCAAGAAAGATACTTTTTCCAATCCTGTATATACATCATTTTCCTGTGTCCAAACTTTTTTCGGTCGTCTTCGCTATAAAATACTTCCCTTTCTTGATTGGTCAAGTATTACAGATGAAGGGAAAAGTTTAAGAAGAAAAAATTTTGATCGAAATTTGCGATAGTAATAAATTTCATTTATCATTAATTAATCTATCAAAAAAATTAATTTCAATTGAAATGAATCTGATGAATGTAATTTCTAGTCAGATGCTACGCAACTATGAATATTTGACAACTAAAACGTACATAACGCATTCTATTGAATGGATCAACCATTTTCAAGTTTAATTCTTTGGTAGAATTACGATTCTAATCGTACAACCGCTCACCTTAGTAATAATTGTTACCAGTAGATAGCAATGATTGAGCATTTTCCTTTTCATTAATTCAAAAAATGACGACGAATTTATCGTTACTTAAAATATCCTTGTGATGAAGCAAATTTAGGGATAGGAAAAAAATAAAAACTGAAATTAACACATTTCAAAAAGAAAATTGTACTCTTACACAAGTATTCTTAGCTTTTCATTACACTTTGAAGATCAATAAAAACTTCCTGGAATTTTTAGAAATTATTTCCTACAAAATGGTATAAGCAACGATTAGTTAAGCTTAACAACGATTGATTGATCAATCCAATCAGAAATTTGTTGATTCTTTGAAATAAGAGAAATATAATTTAAATTCTCAGAAATACTAATAAAACGATTCCATCTTTATCTACAATTGAGTTCTTAGTATAAAAGTTACAAAAATATCTAATCGATGAATTAACACCAATTTCCGGTGCTATCGAAGAAAACCTACGAAGTTTCATATTGAATAATTGTTACAGTAATAAAGTAATATCAAACCCTTTTTTCTCTTTATCTTTTTCTTTCCTCAAATTGCAATCTTTCTCGTTTAATTGTATGATTTTCATTAAATTTCCTCGAAAGTAATTTTCTGGAAATAGTTTTTAGCTGATATTCACAAAAAGATCTAGATGGATAACATTAAATACACTGAAACCTGAAATTGAAACTGGAAGATGTCGAAGAAAAAGACATTTACATTAAAATTTTCACATTATATCATGAATCATTGTTGAAATTCTTCGTTTATATTCAACGTATCATACACTCCGTGTGTCAATGCATAATTTCACTACAGAGATCAACGTATCACTTACTTCGATCCGACTAATTGAATATTAAAACATCAAGCGGAAATGATTTAGATTGAAACTTTGGCGATTGCTACGGATAAAATATCAGTTGAACTGAATTTTGGTATGTTATTTTCTTTTTTATTTTCTGTCAAACTGATTAATTCATTAATCAATGTGAATCAATATAGCAGAAATAATTAAGTTATAAATTGATCATTTTCAACTATATACAAATATATGCAAAGAATATACACGCATGAACAAATAAGCACAAGACCCGTCCAGAACGAGATATGAAAATACCTTGAATAAAAGATTTCGCATGGAAAAGTCAAATGAGTTGCGATTCAAATACGTAAACTTCATATCCAATACAATAGCAATAGATTCTTCTTCGTATTGAAAATACTTGATGTACCAAAATAAATTTGCATAAAATTCAATGGTACTTTCATCTCAATAACTTTTCACTAGTTCCCTAATTTCATGCAGATGTAAATTAAATCTCTATAAAAAAATAAAACGATTTGAAGCAACCAATTAGAAGAGGAACGGCTGCTCTCAAGAAAATTGGAACAAGTTAACAACAATACAGGAATGTACGAAAACAGAAGCTCGAAATCTTCTACTTAAACCTTAAAGGAACGCATGAAACATGACAATTAATCTAAGCTAATACTTCATCAACAATTTATAGTCGATATAGAAACGTTGAGTGAATCAGAATTATATTATAAAAATATGCAACCTAATTAATAGTATTAGAAGTTTCCATTTCCATCATTCTTTACTTATTTCTAAAGAAAATTATCAAAATCCAAATGGAAAGCCTTAAAATAAGTAACTTTAAATTATTCAGTTTTTAGATTCGCCAGAATTCCGAAACCGTATAATGGTCTGTTTAAATTTTCAATCCTACGGCTTCTTTTCCGTTTTTTATTTTTCCGCTTCTTTGTCTGCCATGGATTCTGTTCACTATGCGTTGAAAATTGAGATGAAGGTCGGTCAACCAATTCTATTGACTGTGGCGTATTAGGATGATTTTCATCTGTTTCACTTTCCGTTATTAAATAAATCTCATTAGGCGGCGCCAACGAAGAGTTACACACATTTTCGGCTTGAGTAACATTAACTACGTCACAAACTACAGTTGAGACTTCCGCCACCACTTGTTGTGTAGGATTTTCTGAACACGTTTCAGCTGAAACAGATTCGTTGTTCCCTCTCATTCTATCAATCATTTTTTTCAATAATCAAGAAAGTTAAACCTCAAAATTCTTTAAAAAAAACAAGAATCATTTATGCTAATATACATACCGATCGATTGAACATCGGAATTTTCTTGAATCAATTTCTGAGGCTGCTCAACCGTTACTTGTCCAACAGCACCACGGTTACCAATGGTAAGGGCATAGTGCGATAACAATAAGATCAATAGCGTTAAAACGTTCATGAAAACAAGGATACAAGCCAGTTCACCATTCTGTAATGTAATCCGTATTTTATTCATTGTTAGATTTGAAAACAGATCTAACTGACAAAGTTAAAAAATAACACATACCGTCCATACGCCAAAATAATCATGGGAATGTACTTGAGTACGCGCCAACGATGCATCCGTATCACTGGTTGTACCTCCTGCATGCTTCACTATCATGGAGTGATGCGCAGGTGTAACTTCCTGCGGTAAAGCTTTGACTGTTTCAGTGAGTTCTCTTAAACTAGTTGCAAGAGCATCCAACTGTAATGATTGTTTTTTTAATTTACTAAATTTTTTTACACATTATTTTACTTTCGAAATTATTCTAAAATAGGAAACCTGAATCTTCAAAGAATTAATAGAAGGTTTGATAGCATTAATAGCTGCTTCTTCCGCTTGTTTAATAATTAGTTCGGCTTGTCGTCGACTTTCATTAGTTTGCAAAACATAACGTCGGCTTAGCTCCGATAAATATTCACTGCTGAGAGACATATTCAATTCCAAACTACTAATCCGTTTATTCAGTTTGAGAAATATGGACTCTTTATGGCTCATAACTCCCCCAGGAAGCATAAATCCTGAAAATGACATATGCATGATTATAAAAAGGATAAAAATTTACTGTCAGCTGGAACAAATTAAGGTAGGTACTGTAACTATTAAAGCAATAGATTAATTAACGAGATGCTCAGATTCCGTTTTACCTCCGTCTAACTTCTTATTTAATGAATTCGAAGTCGTTGGTAAATTTCTGATAGGAGATACTGTTGAAATCCCATCTGATTCTGCTTCATTATATGAAATGGAATTTTGAACATTTTCAAAATTCTCTGATTCTAGATCACACATATAAATTGGTAGAGCGGAAGAAAGGAAAAATTCCAGAACTTTTGTTCGATTTTTCTTCTGATTTTTGAATGAATATAGAGTATTAATCTGTAATAAGAATTAATAAAGAAATGTGTAAATGTGTAAAATTCATAAAATGAAAATAGTGGAACCAATACATAAACACTTTGTTTACTGTGAATGCAAAATATTATTATATCAATAACCTGCTTAATTTTCCCTTCATTAGCATTGTCAGCGCCAACAAAACTATGTTGAAATCCGAAAAATGCTCGACAAAATAATTTATAATTACTCGCATTGTCAAAAAAACATTTCCTGCACAGTTCTGCCACCGTTAAGTTGCTTCTATAAAAGATATAAAAAGCTCTATAAAAGAGCGAGTGCAACAAAAAAGCTCATTTAATAGTATGCAATACTGAAATTCGCGAACATGAAAACCATTAATTGATATTTTAGTATTGCAGTGCAGATGTTCTAAACACTAAAAATTCTTTCTTCGTTTTGTATACTTATACCATGAACATAATTTTTAATTAATTGGAAACCACTAAACTAAATTACATCATTTGAGACAAATAATTTCTTGCGGCATAAATGTATTAAGACCTGGTAATATTGTGTGTTGAAACTTCAGCACGTTTTGAGAGGAAGGTTGATTCGAAGACACCTTTGATATTACCAATGCTGCCAACTACATTCACCACAGCATCAACAAAGGGCAAATCGTTAACACTTTCATTTTTCTTTAATGAAACATTATGTATTCTTGATATTTAATTCTAATATGGGTGAACACATACACAGAGTTATGAAGTAAATATGAAAGTAATGACAAGAATGAAAAACCTCTACTGTTTCAGCCACAAATGAAACATCTTTTGTGGTGGCGTTTGGAATAACGACTGTATCCATCTTTTCCCTTGTCGAACTATTTACTGCTTGTACATTCTGTAAATAAAATTTTACAGAAGACATCAATATAACTTGTTCAGCGAGTGATTTTTTAAAGACATTCTGATCTTTCCCTCGCGAAATGAACAAAAACACAATGAAATAAGCCCTTCGAAAAAGAAATAATTGTCCGCAATTCGGAAGTTGTAAATAAAATGCTTACAACAGGAACAGAAAACGATGTATCTGAAACTGCCGCAGCTTCGGCTTCCGCTTCATATTCATCAACCATTGAAATTCCAAGAAGTCGTATCAAACTAAGCGTACAGTAATGCTCGCGACCATAGTGCGATAATAACTCCAACTAAAAAAAACAGAATGTTGTAAAATAGTCACACATTTTAAAACATAGTTTTTTCTCTCTTTCATCCAGTATCGGTGAGTTTCATTTAAGATATTTAAAAACATTTTGAAATTGCAAATTCTTTTATGAAAACATATACAAGAGCATAAAACAAAGGAGGATACAACGACAATCATTGAGAGTAATTTGCAATTTAAAACTGAATTCATAAGAAAAAGAACAACAATGATTCAAAAAGACTTCCATATTCTTGATGAAAACGAAATTTTTCAAAAAAAATTAACCCGTAAAAACTTGACGTATGAACGCGCAACAATTGGAAACCGCTGTATTTCACGATTGTTCTCGACGACAAAATCACCCAAAACCATCCAGTCATTGGAAGGATAACGTTCACTACCCAAAATTCTTATATTTTGCGGTCCAGATGAAAATAATTCAAAATTTGCTACTTCCAAAACAGTTGGCTGAAAATTCAGTTATGAATAATCCCTATAGCAAATATAATAAAAAATACATAAATTTCGAAAAACTATACGTGAGAAACTTCTTTTCAGCACATAGCATATATCCTAACTTTTCTAAAACTCATACCTGTATAGTTTCACAAAGTTCTATGACAAGCCATTTATGCTCTGCACGTTCACAAGGATTACGCATGTAATCATCCGCCTCCTTCTCATTTAATATGGCATTCTGCAACACACCAAAGACAATATTGAAAATGTTCGACAACTGAGAATTCCAATTTTTAAAAAAAACATGCACCACTATACATGATTACCTTATTTTCGGCCTCATCATTGCTGAAGAGAACTTTAGCACCGCATTCTTTCGAAGCATAGTTTCTAGCTGTTGCTTCTTGGGAAATCATATTTGGTGGCGCGAGTCGCGCCACACCTTCTACTATTTCAGAAACTGAACTGGAATCCAATTTTGAAGTTTCGCCAGCATCTGAGTGTACAGTTGTCTTATGCTGGTGACTCTAAAAAATTTTCCTTTATCCAACAAATGAAAATTTAAGAGATATGTGTGTATAGACTATTTGAAGAATTTTTAGACTTTATTTTCACATCTTGTGTTTGCTGAAATAAATTATGATGCCATTAATTATTTTTCCTTTTTTTAGCAGAATGAAACCAGTTTAAGCTATACCTGTTGCTGTTCAGCTTTCCTAATTTCTTCTTTTTTCAATTTTTCTTTAGTCCATTCATCAAACGTAACGATTGGAGGTTGTCCAATAGAAAAAGGAACAACTAAATCAACTTCCTGTGCAGAGAGAGTAGTACCACTTCTTGCTTCTATATTCCTAAAATTTTGGAAAATAAAAACATCTATTGTATGCAAAATAATTGCTGACTGATCATAACTATTTGAAGATTTTAGATTTTACTTTTCTCTTCAGATCTTTATCTCTGTTTTTGCTTGAGAAATTCTTCATTAAACTATTCAATTTTATTCAGCAATTGAGAAGATCAAAAAATTATATACCAAATGATTACATTAAATCATTTAGTTTTTTATAAGATTCAATTCTTTTAAATTTATTTTGTTCGAATGCAAGACTAATAAATTAAAAACTAATAAATAAAAAAAAATTTTACCACCTTCATCGAAATTTCAAGTTAATCACTCAGCTAATGAAATTATGCAATTCATCTACAAAAACTAAAAAAAATTTACTCAAAGAAGGCTGTAGATTCATATTTTAGAATATTCTTCGCTGCACCTTCTGCTGATTGTCTTCCTTCGCCTTTCAATACGGGTCTCCTCATTCCAGGTCTTGTACCATTATCTGTCGCATCAAATTCCTTCTCTTCATAAATTGAACAAATTGGAGAACGATAATCAGAAAGAAATCTGCAATTCATAGTTTTTAAGATTGTAAAGTCCTAAAAATATGGCTCTGAGATTAGAAAAGTATAAGCTTTAATCGAAAACGTGAACAACTGAACAGTTTTGCAAGTGTCTATAGGCTGAACTCTATCTGGAAATGGGTTGAAAATCCAATAATTTGATGATATGCAACAACTATAATAAACCATCTGATAGGGTAACAAATGAAGTAGTGAAGTAGAAGAACTAACTATCTACCTCTCCCAATGCATTTAGTTCCTATTATATCAGTTATTACCAAGTTACCACCTGAGAAATTTACTTTAGTAGTCCTTAAAAATTAGAATTCAAGTTACATAAACTGAGAAAAAATGAAAAAATTTTGGGAAATCGAGGAGTGTGATTTCACATAAAAAACAAATAAATAGTATTTTAAGTATTATTAAGATAAAAGGTTATACTAAAACATATTTTAAAAAATGCACCACTATAAATCCATTTTCAGTTGCTAAGGTATGCTGAGATGCAGTCCCAAAACAACGTGCATTAAAATAACAACAAACCTCAGACTGTCATATCAGAAAGACCATTAAAATGTGCGGTAAACTTATTAAAACAATTCTAATTGAGAAAATATAGAGAATTCTGTTAGTTCAGAACTGTTCATGATGAACAGCCGAAACATCTTTACGTGGCTGTGTAAAGAATTTTTAATACATATTCCTGTAATTCGGAAAAAAAAAACCTTATTTAACGTTTAAAACAGAAAACCATGCAATGCAAGTGAATTATTTAGAAACAAACTTTTCAAAAGACGAGATATCACAAGTTAACATCCATCCCGTATCAACGACAGTCGATACTGATGTCGAAAATTGTACCACGTGTAATATGCATAAAAATCTGAAAAAGTAGCACTCGGAAAGAACATTTTCAAACATCATATATATTCTTCAAAAAATAAAAAAAAAAACATATTGACAAGCTTCATTTGTGCTAAACATTGTGCACTCAGCGCAGCTTTTATCGTTTCCTATGGCTAAAAAAAGGGTAGCACAGCGAAGAAGGATAAAAAGATGAAATATGAAATGTTCTTTACCATTCAGCAAAAATGATAACGAGGAAACACTGAAAAGCAAAACCGATAAAATCAATTGATATATTTTTTCTATATACAACTCACCTTAGATACGAAAAGAAAAAGCGATATAGATTATTTCCAAACATGTTTTCCAGCCTCTAATTGAATCACATCAGAGTGCTGCGGTAATTTCCTGAAACTCAATATTAATTAAAAAAAATTAAACTGCAACGATCCTTCCTTCCAATGTCACTTCTCATACTTCCCTTGTTGTAAACCTTATCTTCTTTTTAACAGTAACTCTCTTTGCATACATGTCATGATTCATCGTTGATTCGTCTAACGAATTATAACATTTATTTTATAAACCACTACGACTGCACTACTAATCAATTATAGAAAGCTATATTTAAATCCTGCTAAAAGGATAAAATATGGTAAAGTTTATTTAGTTCGAATCCGTTGTTGATAGTTAGCATGATAAAAAATTTGCAGGTTTTCGTCTATAGATAATAATTGCATTCAGTAAGCATCAAAACCATAAAAACAAAACAGCATAACTAATGGAAATCATTTATTCCACATTAGCAATCAACAAATAATGCCCCTATAGGCGATACAACTCATATGCTGCAAACAAATATATAAATTATTCTTTTGATGTTTAAAATTACTTAATATATCCGTTTTGTTAAAAATGTGCCCGGTATGAACGATATAAAGCAACTATCAATATCTGTCTCCACATTTATATCAAAATCATTTAAGGTAGAGGACATCTGACAAATTGAGATACAGCCCACTGTTAAATCCAACAGTTGTTTGACTAAAAAAGTGCAATAAATCTTTCCAATTTTCAAAAAACAAAAAATAGCATTGCTTACAATGAATATCACACGTGGAAATTTGTTTCTTTATGCATTATTTAAAACAGAATTCATTTTTCCGATACGCCCTTGCAAACCGTTTAAAAAATAATTTTATATTTACAATAATATAAACCCAATTTTGGAAAACACCATATGTTGCTTAGACAGTTATGATCCCAAACAGAAATCAAAAATATGAGTTCTTCTAAAAGAAGTGAAATCACCTACCATCAAAAGAATCTGCAAGAACGCGATTTTCGTTTTTTATGATTATAAAAAATTTAAAAACAAGGGACTGCTGCGATTCCAGCAAATCTAATCTTCACGAAGAGGTAAATGCATCTTGCGAATTGGTTTGCCTGCTTCAGCAATCACTAAATGTATCTTATCTCCCGTGCTTACTTCACGTTCTGTTGCGACACGAAAAGCATCTTTTATAAGTGCAGTGGCTCGTTCAATCGTCAAACGTGGCTTCTCCACGTCGTCCGACATTGTTACCAAACCAATCTATTCAAAAAGCATATTAATATTTGACGCAGTACCAGCAAGTAGTGAATTAAACAACCAATAATCACGCAAATGTGGAACCTGTATCAATGAAATTAAATAATTAACTCTAGGATGAGAAAAATCTACAAGATTAGCAAGGTTAATTGAGTTTGCACTAGCTTCACTTCATGTTAAGGACTTTAATTACATTGATATCATCTTGTTGATGTTTGTAATTCGAAGTTAAAAAAGAATCAATGAAAGAATGACACAAGAGATATAATGAAAAGAGAGAATATACGCCGAACTTGAATGATTTCTAAAATACTTCATTCTAAAATCAAAAACAGCGAAAGAAGATGCAAGATGAGTAACCTGGCAATCGAAGAACGGCATAATCATTGGTTCAGCACTACCAGAAGCAGTGTACGCGATGTGTTCAATGCATCCAATTGGATCATAGCTAAACACAGCTCCTTTGCCTGAAAAAAAAAGTAAAAATGAATGCAAAATGTATACATAAAAAATTTATGCAATCCACGATTCCGAATCTTTTGTATGCGAACAAATTGTATGCATGTATATCTCAATAATATATAATTCTCGGTGCCGGAAAATTATAAAAATCCATACCGTTCTCATCAATGCCGGCTAATATTGCGCCAGTGTAATACGGGAAAAAACGCCGATAATATAAATTTCGTGAGAGTAACTCAGCACATAAATCTACAGTCATATCTCCACGATAATCGAATCTGTATTTGTGCAGGCGAGCCTGAAAAATAATGAGAAGAATGCTAAAGACTGCATGGTTCTGTAATACTATAATATTACTGTTTGAATTATTTCAGCAAGAAAGTATGTATTGCTTGTGATACGTTTATAATTTACTGCAATTGTAACTGTAATTTAATTTGTAACTAATCACATAATTTCATACAGCTTTAGAAAGGAAGCATTGACATTGAAGAAAAGTTTCTAGACAAACAAGAGAAATTTTATCTCTGTTCAAAACAAACCTCCAGCAATCGTTTCAACTGCAGAACATCACCATAAAATCCGGCACATGAAAGTACAATTGAGTCATTCCTGAAATATTCATTTACAAGCTAGAGATTCAAAATTTCTAGCATTAATGTGAAGTTAAATATGCTATTTGAATAAATTATCGATGTAACGTGATAAAATAAAGTCTTACAAGACATGGATCTTTTCGGCATCTCGAGTCAAAATGTTGATTTCAAATTGTGACATTCGTGTATCGCTCGCCATGATCGCAAAATTATCACCAGCAATTGCTGCTGTGGTTCTGGAATAAATGTATATTATTTTTTTTTGTCAAAAGACGCTCAGAAAATAGCATCAAAAAACTCCCCCACGAAATAATCTCTTACATTCAACAAATTTAAAGCTTCTCTTGATAGTTGGAAACATTTTATCAAAAAAAATTTACTTTGTTTAAAATAATATTCATTCGAACATTAAAATTAGGAGAAATAAAAGAATAATCAGTTTTTAATTCTGATAACAAAATTTCCATAATCACCATTTGAGCTAGAAATCCCACTCATGCAAATCTAATTTCATTATCAAACACGGATGAAACCAAAACAAAAAAAAAAGAGGAATGATTCCCTAATTATAATCTAATAGCTTCTTAATCAGCACATGCTTTTAATAAGCGATCACATTTTATCATTATTAAAAAGGATATTTGAAACTGACCCTCCTTCAAACGAATAAGGATTCCATTCCGATGCTGTTTTCATCATTGGTCGCATCCATGGTGGTGAGGCACGAACTTCTGCCAGTTTCTTCTTAAACATTTTCATGTGTCCACCAGGATAGGAATTCGCATCAAATTCATCCATAAAACCCATTCTCAGTCTTGAAAATAGCACAAAATACAATAAAGAGTAGATACTGATAAAATGATATTTCAAATCAATATATATATACATATTCCCAATCGTTCCAATTAATTAATTGAATGCATTATAAATCAACTAATCAATAACCAAAGAAAAATACACAGCTTATCGATTGTTTTACACTATCACAAATACTGCTACTATGAAAGTACCTTAACCTGCTTTACGTAATGGCCGAATCATGAACACTGGTAAATTGCGGGCGAATAGGTGAATAGAGTAAGCACCGATGATTATAGGGAATAAGGTCTACTTTTTGAGAACTGACCTATTGCTGAGGTGGAGAGATTTCTTTTTTTGGCTCTAAAGAGAATTTAAATTAGTTCTGTCTTCTCAGAAGTTTAAACAAAAATGATATATGATATAAATATAATAAAATGATATATTTTTCTAAGTTGAGATAATAACTTGTTTACTTTGTTTCATTTCATTAATTTTATACAGATTTTTAATATGGTAGCAAAGAAAAAGAAACTGATAGAATCAAGTGAAACAAATGAAAGGATAAATCTCGAAAATGAAGAAAATGTAAGTTCATAATACATATATATAACATCGTGAAATTTAATTCAACACGAGACGATGGTTGATATCCTCTTTAGAATGAACGTGATCCGACGATGGAAACTGCTTCAGATGAGTACGACGAAGTGGTCAGTTCTTCTGCAAAGAAGCGTAAATTGAAAAAATTGAAGTAGGTTGATGCACCATTTTTTTGACTTTTCTTTAGAGTAATTTTTATAATTTAGCCTTATTTCTAAGGATTTTAATGGAGCTATAGCTCAATTAAAATCAGCATGCGAACCGTTATCATTTTAATAATATTTTTCCAAAATATTTGGGAAACATAAAACATATTTTAGAAAACACATTACTCGGCCACCACCATGTTTTGAAAGTATAGAGGCAACAAGTTTAGAATCGACAATGACTTTCAACGATTTTGGCTTGGATGAGCAATTGTTAAAAGTAAATTTCTTTCTTTCATAATCTTCGAAGTTTTATAACTTCTAATAAAATTATTAAGCAATGAAGATGTTATAAGGGAAATTAATTTTTGAAAAATTTCACTGTTTATCTATTAATGATATTTTTTGATTCCTTATCATTCGAAATTACATGCAGGTTATTGGTGAACTTGGATGGGAACGTCCTACATTGATTCAGAGTCGAATGATACCAGCTGCTTTTGAAAATAAGAATATTCTCGCACGAGCACGAACGGGTAGCGGCAAAACAGCTGCATTTATGCTTCCTGTTGTACAAAGGGTTTTACAATTGAAATGTGTTAGTTTTTCCGCTTTATTACTGCCATAAGGTTTAGTGGATGTTGAAGTGTTTTTAAAAGTGATGATTTGAAGGATAATGCATAATTTTTTCGTATCTTTTTTTTCACTTCTTTTAGCAACATGTTGATACTTATAGTTCGTAGTATAAAGAAAAAATTGAGTGAAGTCTTAAGGGCAACATCCTTTAACAGTTTTTGTTCTAGAATTCTTCAAGTAACGCAGATGCTGGTCCGTTTGCGCTTTTTATTGTCCCTTCAAAAGAACTGGCAAAACAGGTCAATATCATGTCGATTTTTTTCCTGCTATCATTTGTAATGTTCAATTTTAGATACTAATTTCAATTCTATTTTGATTTTATTTCATTTTACTCAAGAAGTTGGATTTAGTATTATTTCATTGCACTTGTTTCAGACTTATTCACTATTGTGTAAATTAACAGAGAAATTCCCATTCTTATTGTCACTGAATTTTGCAGAGCTGAATGTAAATGCTGATGACGACTGGCTTTCGGTTAGTTTAAAATTTTTTGATATTTTATTGTTTTCTTTTTGTAATGTAATGTAAAATTAAGAAATATTATTTGTATAAACTTTTTAGAAGAAGCCTGATTTTGTTGTTTCTACACCTAGTCGACTTCTGCACGCTCTAACGAAGTATGGGAAACCATGCGAAACAGTTAGGCATGTTATCCTGGACGAAGCTGATTTGCTTTTGTCGTTTGGTTATGCTGAGGAGATGAGGTTATATTTCGTTTTTGTGGAAGCTCATTTTTCAAGGTTTTCATAATAAAAAAATTTTCCTTTTGTTCACAGAATTTGTTATTTATATTAGAGATTTTCAGGTTGATAAAAAATTTTCTCCCTATACACCATCAGACTATTTTCACTTCTGCAACAATGACTGAAAAAGTAGAAGCACTTAGGGAGCTCTATGTGACCGGTCCAATTGTTCTAATGAAATTGAAGGTGTGAATTTTCAGATTTGTTACTGTCTAGTCTGTCTCACGGTTTTCCAAACTTGTACATTATAAATTAGTTTTTATGACATAAATTTTAGGAGGGGCAGCTACCGAATAGCGATCAGCTTTCACAATACCATATTTCATGTCAAAATGAAGAGGAGCGGTTTGCTATCTTTTTGGCACTGTTGAAGTTAAAATTAATTATTGGCAAATCGATCATCTTTGTCAAAGATACTAATCGTTGTTATCAGTAAGTTCACTGGTCATGCTTTATTGATGTTAATGGAACAATTTTATACGCTTCTGAGACAGTCACATCGTATAATTTATTTACTGAATGAACGGAAATACGACGGTTAATGCTTTACTCCTTCCGTTTCCTCTGTTCACGACAATACCACTATATACAGCGCTTTAAGAGAATTTGCTTCCATTATTTGTTTTTTAAGTACGGAGGGAAATGAAGTAATCCTGTCAATCATTTTCAGCGAATTTTTTAGAATTTATGTTTGTCTATGCTTTCTTGTAATTTTTAACCTTGTAACTCTATGTTTTTTTAGACTTGGACTTTTTCTACAAACATTCAATATTCGATCCTGCATTTTGAATGCAGAGATGCCAATTAATAGTCGTTGTCATGTAGTGGAACAGTTTAATGAAGGAAGGTATTCCTACGTCATTGCCTCTGATGCAAATGATGTATCTGGCGAATCACATGCAATGAAGAAAGATGGAGATGAAAAGGTTATGTGGATTCTGTGTTTTTCTTTCAAAATAGCTGTTTTGTAGTTTTATACAGTTCCGCATTCTTCACACATGATGACTTTAGCTGTAATCTTATTTCCAGATGTCTGAAATGAAAAAAATACGGAAAAGAAAACGGAAGAATATTGACAAAGAATCGGGAGTTTCTCGAGGCATTGATTTTCATCATGTTACAAATGTTATTAATTTCGACTTTCCTACATCGGTTAACTCCTATATACATCGTGTAGGCAGGTATAATCCCTAATTTTAAAGCATACTTAACACTTTTTGATTTCAATGAATTTCGCTGTTGTTTTATTGAATTTTCGCTCACTATTCATTGTTTTACTTCGTGACATTTGAGAACCGCTAGAGGATGGAACAAAGGCACCGCTTTATCATTCGCTTCGCCCAAAGAAAAGTCTTTTTTGGATGAAGTTCAAGAAGAAATTAATGCGCAGCTAGGACATCGCGCAATTACTCCTTATGAAGTTCGCATCAAAGAGCTAGAATCATTCGTTTTAAGAGCTCGAGTATGTCCTTAAAATCGAAGTTTCATTTTTTTGTTTCATGATAGAAAAAACTTTTTGTAAATTGTAAGTTTTTTACAGAATTATATCTTATATTACTGCCATAACCAAAATAAAAAATGTCAAAATGTGCACTACATATATTCCTGTATTATTCAAGCACCTTTTGATTCGGCGGATAGATTTGACAATAAATAAGAAAAAGTCTTTTGCAGGAAGTACTCGCAGCTTGCACCAGGACTGCAATAAGGGAAGCTAGATTAGCGGAAATACGAGCGGAAGTATTGCGTTCGAAACGATTAGAAGCTTATTTTGCTAAGAATCCTCGTGAAAGGGCAGCTCTGGAGCATGATAAAAAATTATTCTCCGTGAATCTTCATAGTCCTGCTATTGCCGATGTTCCGGATTATATGGGTATTTATCTTCTTGTTTGCTAACCGTGAAGCATGATTCAAATTTTTAAATTGGATTTGTTTTAATTCGAATTCAATCGAAGTCAAATCCTATGATCAAAATTCTCCAATAAATCTTCAAAAGCATTTCCTTTGTTTTACAGTTCCACTACCGTTACGAGGAATAAATTATCGGAGTGAATCAATGAAAAAGGAAAGAAAGCGAAAACGCAGAAAGCAAATGCGTCCAACTGCTCATCAAATCAAATATCAAAGGAAAATAGAAGACCCGCTGCAAAGTTTTTCGTTTCATTGATGTAGATTTTTATGGCTATCCAAAATTTCTGTTCAATGATTACCAAGCTGAGTTGCAGTTGAAATCGCAAATCTTAAGGAATACAGCTAAAAATATGAAATTATTTCATAGGATAGCTTAATGATATCTGATATATGTAAGAATTTCGCATCCTATTTCTATCAATTTGCCTCTGAGCCATACATAATTTGTTGTTTACTATTTAATTTTAAGTAAATTATTTTTTTTCAATCATTTGCGGCGTCAAGTGATTTCGACTTGTTTTCTGCTGATAAAGGATATATCGCAACCAATTTCATATAGTTTAATTTATGTTATTTTCTGAAACGGATTTATTTAATCATCCATGATAATAAGATCGGCTTGCAGAAAGAGAATATAAAGCAAAAATAAGCATCAAAATGATGCTATGTGATTGCATAAGAAGGATGCATGACCTTCGAGAATAGCAGAAATCTTCGATGGAGACATGCAAGCCCATGTTTTATATTTCTGCACTTTTGAAAATGTTTGTAGTTCTAGTCAACAAGCGTTAAATTCAAATATTTATTGGGATCGGCAGACATAGGCGAAAGAAGAAGTGAGTGAATAACGTGATGTCCAAAGATGCGTCAAAGAATCGTTACGAGAAAATCAAACACCTTGGTGAAGGGCAGGTAAATTAACCGGAAGCAATTAAATAACTTTTATGACTATGTTAAGTTCGAAGATTGCTGAAAATATCTATGGAATCGAATAACGGGAACGATTCATCTCTTGAGCTTACTTTGGAAGCTGTTATAATACTCCATGAATCTGAAGGATATGCATTGAAGTGTTGGCATCTTCGTCATCATTAGAGCGACACTCTACGATGCATGTGAATTTGTTTCTTTTTTTTTTTGGAGAGAATGGGATAAAAGAATAGCATTCCGGTGTTATATTGATTCAAATATTTTAGTTCGCCAATGTTTATAAAGCGAAGGATACAGAGACAAATGAATTTGTTGCAATAAAGAAGGTACTTTGAAAAAATTTTTTCGATTAAACTATTAATCTGAATCCACTAAAAATTTTCAATACTGAAATTATGGTTCATGTTTTTGCTAATTTTATATTTTATGATGTATCTACTTATATTTTTTATAAGTCTTTTAAAAATCATTTGATATTGATTTGTATAAAAAGCAAAATATTCTTCAGATAAAACTTGGTTCAAGACATGAGGCAATGGACGGTGTAAATCGAACTGCGTTAAGAGAAATCAAATTGCTACAAGAATTGCATCATGATAATATTATTGGAGTAAGATTTTTACGTTTGAATTTTTGAATTCTTCGAAATGGAAATGATTTTTGCTTATTTACTTCACAACACTATACACAATTTGAATTGTTGCTGTCTGGAAATGGAATAAGAATATACGAGTTTGTACGTTTTAACATGAGAATAAGAATATAGATGCGAAGTATAGCGGGTACTGTAGCATTGTTGAAAAATGCATCTTTCATACATTTACAAATATTTTTTATTGAAATTGCATCTTTCATACATTTACAAATATTTTTATGATTATAAGCATCTGCTGTCCGCTTTGCAATAATTTACTTGAGCTTGACGATTTACCGATTATAAGTTAATTAACGCTTTTGAATATTATCTTATCCTGTGCTTATTAGAAAGCTGGAAAGTTTTTCTTTAAAATCAAATCTACAAGCCGTTAAAATTGACAAAGATATTTAAACTGAAATGGAGATGGAGATACATCTAGTGAAAGATGAGATTATTTTGATATCTGAATAAAAAAAAGAATATTTCCTAATCATCCATATTATAGCTTCTAGATGTAATTGGACATAAAACAAACATTCAACTTGTGTTTGATTTCATGGAGACAGATTTGGAACATTTGGTAAAAGACAAAGCAATAATTTTGATGCCTGAACATATAAAAAATATGGTATTGCAAATGTTGCTAGGACTTGAATATCTCCATTTGCACTATGTTCTGCATCGGGTAAGTACTTCAGTGAATCCATGACATAAGCTTTCTAATGTTAATCTTTACTATGTTGTTTTTCCCTTTTTAAGCCTTAAATTTTAAATATTGTTGATTTTAATTCCTCATTAGTAATTTCATTGAAATGAAAGTAATTTTAGGATTTAAAACCAAATAACTTGCTTATAAATTCGCAAGGACGAATAAAAATAGCCGATTTTGGCCTAGCTCGATTTTTTGGTTCACCAAATCGTCAATACACATATCAAGTATGGCCTTATTTTGCATATTTCGCTTATCACCAATCATTACCGGCTGTTTAAACATTAATTTCAGTTACGAACCTTTCAACTGCAGTTATCCGTTGTGAACAGTTTCAAATATATATTGAAATCTCTTTTTGGATTAGTTCCTATAAATTTATTAGAAAGTGGTGTGAGTTGAATTTTTGTATTTATCCTGTTGAAGAAATTTTGCAGGTAGTAACCAGATGGTATCGTGCACCAGAATTGCTTTATGCATCACGTTCATATGGTGCAGGTATCGATATGTGGTCCGTTGGATGTATTATTGCTGAGCTTCTTCTACGGGTTAACTTTTTGTTAGTTATAAAACTTTCTGCTGTTCTAAGAAAAAATTTTGTCATTTAATAGTTCAGAAATCATTACTGAAATATTTTATTAATATTTTTTAGCTAACATTTTTGATCCCACCGATAATTTTAATTAAATGTTTTTTCCTTTCTTTCAGGTACCAGTATTTCCTGGTGAGTCAGATATCGATCAACTTGTGAAGATTTATAGCGTTTTAGGAACACCAACAGTAAATGATTGGGCGGTGAGTGGTATGAAAATTGAAATGCAAGATTGTCTTTTCTTGTACATTACTCTTTAATTACTTCCAGGGAATGGAGGAATTTCCTGATTTTATCACCATAAAACCAATGCCAGCTATTCCACTTAGAAGCGTATTCACTGCCGCTGGTGATGATCTCATTGAATTAATTTATCAGTGCTTAAGGTTCCCCAATCTTCTTGTTATTTCTGGACAGTTTTTTTATGTGTTCGATTTGCTGTATTTATGACGTATATTTTCATCAGTTTTTAGAATTAATAGTGTTTTTCTGCTAGCCTATTATCAAAAGAAGTTGATCTTGAAATCTTTCAGATTTGACCCAAACAAAAGATGGACTGCAACTGAAGCACTTCACTCTTATTATTTCCAATCGGTAAGATAATTTCTGTACTTATGATAGTAGATTGTGCTTCATGATGTAGATAAACAATGAAATATTTTGTAAATCTCCTTAAATGTTTATTTGAAAGCAGATTTATGAAATATTTTATGATTCACATTTGTAGCTCCTACATGAAGGTATATTGAATATAATGAAATATTAATATAACTTCAGAATGATTAGGTAAATCATGTAAGACGATACAACGATCCATTCCGATCGTTTCCTTTAATATAAATATGTATTATTCTAGATTCCATATGCGTGTGATGATTGTGATTTACCACTTCCTAGTACGAGTAGATCATCAGTTTTTAAACGGAGGCGCCGAGATTATGCAAATGATGATGATACTCCGACTAAATTTCGTAGACGGCTTGAACTGGACTAATGTATTTAAAAAGTTTAGAAATTGTTTTATCATTATCTCAAAGGTGATTTGTAGAATTTATTATGGTTTATAATTTGATGTACTCAATTTTTAGGATGAATTATCCAATTTAGATACTAAAATTTTACTAGATATGGATTATACAGATGAAAAGTATAACTTCTTACCAAACTATGCTAATGAGTCAATCATTCCTGTTGTGATCTTAATAAAATTTTAATGCCATAGGCACTGTTTTATTCTCTTTCATTTTTTACCTATATCTTTTACCTATAAATAATATAAATGAGACTGGAAAACTCTGAAATATATTTTGTGTAAAGTTATGGCATTTAACTTTTTTTAGGTGAACCATTCAAATATAATATTAATGGTTCTTGAATGAAAGTGCAATATTAGCGGGTATAGAAAGGAATCTTCTATAAGTATGTATGTCAATGTTGTGTGTAATGTTCGTTGCAAGCAGCTGTTTAGCTTGTTAGAAATATAGCAATGCAGATTTCCCTTCCATACGTTCTGCTGCTGTTCACGATCCTCCAACAGCTATCGCTACTATTATTGCTGTTACTATTGCTTTTTCAAATACTACTGTTTTCTTTCTCTCATTGTTTACTGAATTGTTATCTTTACGACGTTCTATTCTTCTTATAGCAATATTTATAAAGTTTAAAAATTGTATCTTGCCATTGCTACGTTGTGAGAAAATATGAGAGAGGAAATACTGTGAAGAAAATGGCTTTCATATAAGATACTGTGAAAGTTTTCAGTGGTTATTGCACGTTTGCCTCATACAAGTAATTTTTTGTACTCTCTTTCTCTTTCTCTGTATAACTTCACAAACATTCAATATGTTTATTTTTGTAGCATATTTAAGATTTCTAGCAAACTTCTAAAGTTATTTGAAGTTTTCTACAGCTTTTCAATTATCATTCTATGGATACTATATTTTTTTATTTAATTTCGAAATAGGAATTTTTTCTTCATTTTTAATACAAATAGGGATTTATTTTTATTTTATTTTGTTTATTTCATTTGAAAATTTATACATTGATTTATTTCGTTATACGTGTATTACTATGATATTCAGAGTGGTTATACAGGTTTCAGCTTGTTGTGCATTATTGATCAATTTTTAAGATATCCATAATATACCTCTGTTTTCTTCCTTCACGTTCTCGTTATTTTTGTTCCTTCAAATCTCATACGGTGTGCTCGCTTTGGTGTTATTTTACTGAAGAGATTTGTTGCATTTCCTCGAATAAATTTTGTCAGTGATATCATATTTGTGAAAGGTATCATTTATTATGCGAAAACTTTTCCATCTTGTTTTGGTTGTTCTTGGAAGTTGATTAATTTTCTATGATTGAATGGAATGAAACCTGTATGATCATATGATGAATGTTAACTTGAAAGATCTTTCATAGGCTATTTTATTTGATTGTGATAGGTTATTACATTGATAGAAGTGGTAGTGCTTGATCCAGGAAATGATAAAATAATCTTTGTTATTTTTTTTTCAAGCAAACCAAAACTCTTGCAGCTTCATCTTTTAATGAAAAGATAGGGATCGATCGAATACAAAAAAACTACATATTAATAACAAGAATGCATATGCGTAAACTAAAATTTAATGGAATTTAACTTTATGGAACTTAATTTTGAGATTTAATTTTATAATATTCAACGTATCATTAGGAAAATGGCCTATTTGTATATATAAACTAATTTGCATCGAATATGTAGAAAAACTATGAGAATTTGAAAAATTAAATGTTATTTTAGGGTATATTATTGTGAAGGAATAGAATAGAAGGAGATGGATTTAGTTCCTAGTCCAACATATCACTATATTTCACCCTTGGCTAGATCAAGATCGGAAGCACGTGGAGCTAAATCGGTACGACGTTCCTATTCATTCACCCAAGGATCCGGTGCATCATCATTTGGAAGTGCTGCTTTAACTATGCCACAGTATGGTTATGGTGGTGGTTATATGTCCAAATCGTTGTTACGAAGTTGTACGTTTCGAAATTCAAAGTTAATTTTAGTAAGCAAAAGTTTTTTTTTAATTTTAATTTTCAAAAAATATTATTACTATTTGAAGTTTGCTTTGTCCTTTCGAATTTTCTTAATAAATTTAAAAAAAAAACTTAATATATTAATAAAAAATAAAATAAATTAATGAATTAAAGATGATAATTAAATATATTAGCTTATTAGCCAAAATCATTTAAGGGATTAATTGATTTATTTAATCAATCATTTGCTTAACTTTTATTGATATTTGTAAGTAATATATTGATATTTCAGCATCATCATTATTTGGAAGGTCATTATACAGTTCGGTGTTAACTCGGACACCACCTCTTCATAGTGTTGGCTTACAACGTAGTACGCCTCATTATACTGATAAGTACCCTTACGTAAGGTATTCGTATGGAAGCACAGATACCGGTCTTGGAATTCTTACGCAAACTGAATCAGTAAGTTACGCATACTTCATAAGCATACCCTCAAACTTTCAATTTTCATTTATAATTTTTAGTTTGTAAAAATGAATAGAAGAGAACTATTAGTAAAGAAGAAAGGAGAAAGGACGGAAAACAGTTAATTATCTTTTTATTGCTAATTATAGATGGCAACTAGGAACTATAGCATGCAAGATCTAAAAGCGAAACGATGGTTGGAAGGTCGATCAAGTATTACAACGCCTAATTATACTACACGCGTTGAACGTCCAATTACGCCTGTACGAAATTACGTACGGTAAGCTCATTTCTTCCTTTTTATTTAGTTACTTGTAATTAAATAAGAATTGAATAAGGTACTAATATTTGAATTTAATACAACTTTTCACCTGAAAAGTGATATCACTCTAAAGAATTGATAATTTCATAATGGTACAATGGCTTTTGAATTTAAATTTAAGGAAAAAGTCTCTAAACTTGGTAGCACACCTTTTAATTCAATTAGATGAGGAGAAAATTTAGATGAGTGAGAGATTAAAGAGAAATAATTAAACTGAATGTTCAGCTCATATTAATTTTCAGTGTAATTTTACACTACTAAGTAATTTATGCGTAAAATTATATCATTTTTTTTGCTTAGCTTAACTTATTAAATTTAATTCAGATATATGCCTATAGAAGATGCGGTAAATATGTATAAGAAACGATGTATGACTGTTGGAACATTATCTAAGTAAAGTTTTTCTTCCATTCAATTCAAAAAAAGATTAAACTTAAAAATACTTTCAATCAATCCTCTTAAATCAATTTCTTTCTCTTCTTTCTTGGATTTCATAATGATACTGCTGATAACAAATAAGCAATATTGCAGGTATTGGCTATCACCAACATGGCAATCACGCCGCGAAAAAGAATTGAACCTCTCTTCGGCATCTGCTAGAGGTGATTATTTCTATTCTTCACGATATTCCAATCCCACCTACTATTCCCGTGTTGCCAGTCGTCTTTATACGAATTATCCTTGAAAGAAATTTTGTAATTTTTCTGGATAAATTGAAAAGAACTCCGCAACACTGCAACATTTCTCTAATAGAATTTGATTCACACCTTAATCCATTACATCTCAAATTTTTTCCAAAACTAATCTTAATCTATGATATACAACAAAATTCTAAATTGTGAAGTTTCTATACCACTGCAACGACTAGAGCTTAAAGAAAGTAGAAAGAGTTCTACATAATCACGATAACTTTAAATCCTCTAGCTATAAATCACCACTCGATAAAAAAAAGTTACAACAGGAGTTTTAACAATTTCAACAAAAATATTTTGATTTTTTGCTGTCTTTTCGCATTATAAGAAAGGCATTACAGTGAGAATCTTCTGACGGGAATATCTATTTTAAACATATTTCACTGCGGAAACGATGCACTTTTTATGAAGTAAGTACAGCACACAAAACAAAGAAATGAAATTAAAAAAATTGCAACTTTCATAACCAGTTCCTAGAACTGAAATATCCTGCGCAATAAAATGGAATAAAGTCAGAATTTTCAAAAACATGCTTAGTAAATTTTACCGATGCAGTATTTAAATAAAGCATAATTTATTGAAATGAAACTGAAACTGATTAAGAACAATTAAAAACTATTAGAAAACAATTCAAATTGCAAAAATGTCAACTTCACAGCTTTACACAAATTCTTCAAAATCAAGCCGCCAATCCCAATGCTGAAATAATTTTAATATGAAAATTTAATTAGAAATAAAATTTCCCATATGTATAATATGCGTCATCTTATTAATCTACATATCATACATGGAAGAAAGGAAAAGTTCCTACTATTGCCGTAGAACTATTCTATTCTAAACTACTGCTACTATAACCATTATTTTTGTCATCACAATTATTACTTTACTTCCAAATTTCTCTTTTCATTTCAATATCTTAGAACCTGGTTTCAACTTAGCGAAGGTTTATACTCTGACTGCCCATACACTTTCATAATATTAATCTCTAATTATCTCAACTGTTTGGTGAGGAAATCTATAATGCATAATATTAAAGGAAATGAAAACAAACCCATTCGCGTTTCGTCCGCGAAATATCTGACATCGAATTCGCTATCATTGCACATCTTTGACAGTAACGGTTTAATCTGACTGTTAACTATTCTGAAAAACCGAAATACCTTGTCAAACATGAAGATTTTTCAATTTTCAATGCAGAAACTTTGATTTAACTTTTTTTGTTAATAACGATACAATAAATAATTTACATTTGCTGTATATCAACAATTTATTTATGATTGCAAAAAAATACCCCTGATCAACTGTGTGACCAATACGAAGAAGAGTTTTAGCAACATTGAATCTAACATTCGGTACATGATCATCGCTTAACTGAAAAATGTATGTAACTAGAGTCTCAGTTCGGAAAATATTATTTCATAAAAGTAACTTTTACAAATTTTAATAGAAATTAATGAATAGCAAATATGGAAATATGGAACCTGTTGCACTACAGGTAGAATTTCCTTAATAGTATGATCTGCGCCGAGAGCTTCACAAAGAGTGTTAAAACAAAATAAGCATGCCATACGATGTAAATAGTTCGTATCACTTGCAAGTGCTGTTACCTGTAATGAGAAAATAAAGGATTAGGCATGGGTGGAGAACGAATTAACATTGCATGAAATCGAATTTCGAAAAGCATAAAAATTTTTAAAAATATATAAATATTGATTCGATCTTTTCCAGAACGAAACTGAAATGTGAAGATGAATAAGAGAACAACATTTATAATGAAGAACAAATAGAATGGACAATCCATTTTTCACTAGGAGAAATATATACCTTCGGCACTACTTGTTTCATCGCCCAGTCAGCACCAAATTTTTCCGTTAGTTGTTTCAAAATCCCTGTCGCTGCTTCCCGTATGGCATAAACTAAAACAATGAAAATCAAAGGAAAGACAGTAAATAAAGTTTTTAATTTATAATATGATTTAAGTCCTACCATGATCGGTTAGCCATGCCATACAAAGAGGAAGCAGTTTCTCGTCGAAAAATTCCTGTCCCTAAATAAAGGAATTAAACAATCAGAGTTGAATCGCTGCTTATAGAAGTAACACATGAAGCAGAATATTTAAACCTACTGAATTTCTAATAAATGGAAGTTTGTTTGATATAAAGTCTAGCAAAAATAAAGGTAGAATTTATAAATTTTCAAGTAATAATCTCACCAATTGGGCGGCGAGTAACGGCATGAAATCAACAATCGCTAAACGCACTCGCCATTTGCCATCTTCAGCTAATTCTACAATTGATGGTAACAGGGATTGTGACAACTGTGATGCACCGATTACTTCATTCACCTGAAAAAAAACCGTATAATTCTAAATGAAGAATTGAATCTCAACAATCTTTCTTGTTTCATTTTACTGTTAAACTCTGTTCAACAGCGCCGAAGACTATTTAAATAATTATTTTAAAGAACTACTATTTATAAATAGACTTAAGTATCTAGACCGCAGACTAATTAATCAAAAACAGATTTCGCGTGTAAACAAACCTTATCCAAGGAAGAAATTATATTTAATCGAACTTCAGCAGTTTCATCACGCAAAAGAGTCAAATAAATCGGTAGAAGGTGTTCCATCGTGAGATCTTTTCCAAGTATTGGAGCTAATCCCATTATTACAGATGCAAGTGCTGTTTTCACATGTTGATTTGGATCGGTAACAAGTTCCTTCACAACAGGTAAAATATGAGTTAAGATCGCTTTTTCCCGACCAGTTGTAGGAAGTGCAGCAGAAAACGCTGGAATATACAGTAATATAAAATTATGATTCAAACAGATCATCCCTTAAAGGTAAGAGAGGTTACCTTGTATTTTTGCTGCTGCAGCACTACGTACTTCGCCTTCCATATCTTTCAGAAGACTACTGAATGCCGGAAGAAGCTCGTTCACTGTTATGTCTTTACCAACAGCGGATTGTATCTTAAAATTCAGATATCAGCCAAGCTTTTGAAGATTAAAGCTACCAATTTGATGCTCAGCTCATGCTTTTTGTGCTAGCACTACTGTCAGCTCTACACTCACTCTACCGTAGATTTTGAGATTAAACATTATGAAATTCTATTACATCTATTTAATAAAAATGTCAACAGCTCTTTCAACTGTTGCCGTGATGAATGAAATCGCTCACGTCAGTGAATTTCTCAGCGACCATATAACGCACACGCCAGCTTTTATCCTCCATTAGATTAATGAGAACTGGTTTAATAAGTTCTTTACGTTGTTCTTCTGACAATAAAGAGGCAATAGAAATGCATGCTTCAACTGCCAACAACCGCACAGAATCCTATAATTGATTTTCACATAGTTCATCCAGATTATACCTGTTTTCTTCTAAATTAATAACATCGTGCGAATTTTAACCTGCTCGTCTGAAGCCAAATCCATAAACATTTGAAGGAGTTCGTCGCGAAGAAAATCAGCTTCAAAAACTTTAGCAAATTCCCCTAATTTTGAAGCTGCAGCACGTCGAACCATAGGCGTGTCATCACGACATAATGTGCGAAACAAACTAAAAAAGGTCAAGTTTTTAAACACTGTCTAATAAAATCCTTCGAACACTTGTTATATATAAAACTTACTTCCGAAGTTCCGATTTTATAGCAGGACTCACTCTAGGGTAAGCAACACTGAAGAGTCCACATGCCGACGTTCGTGAGGTGAACCAGTCTCCTGCAATAAATCGAAATGCAAGATTTGGGGCTGTTAGACACATAGACTAAGACAAAAAAATATTCACCTTGACACAATTGACACGCTTATTTTTATAATTTTGTAACTTCCAAAGCGAATTGCTAGCTAGGCTTCATATCATCGTCGTTTAAAACAATCTATTTATTCCTTAAACTTTAAACTATTTATTCAGTTTATGTTCTGACAATTGTTTTTCAAATTTTTATTATACGTGCAAAGTTCAGTCCTTCATTCATAATATACTCACGAATATTATAAAAGTTTCTCATACAAGCACTTCTAAGTCCAACTAAAAAGTGGCAAAAATTTAAAAAATAGTCCAACCGGTAGCCAAACGTCTGATCATTGGAATGAAATGTTCTTCGAGGGCGGCACTTGAATGTTTATCAGCAATTTTCCGTAAACTTTCTACAGCTTTATCACGCACTACGGTTTCTTCAACAGTTGCCAAATTTTCAAGTGGTGGAAGCAAACAGTAGACATAATCTGGGCCACCAACCAACGGCGTAAAGTTGCCTAATTGTTCGGCCAAGGCAAGAAGTACTTCATCTTCATCGTAGATGGTATCTACAACAAATAAATCCATAAAAAAAAATCTCTTCTTCAGGCTTCCGATTACTATGGATGAAAGAAAAGGAAAATATTGCCCTTATTCTCAGCAATAGCTAAATCACACTTCTCTCCTAAATGGATTGAATCATCAAAACATACCCGTTAAAAATTGAATTAACTCGCCACGTGTACGTTCAACACCCAACGCAAGTGCAATAGTTGACAATTTACGTATACTATTTAAACGTAGTTGTACATCTTCATTACGAAGTTCATCAATAAGTATAGCAATTGGATAAAGATTATCATCGGATTCTTCATGTGCTTGTAACGATGCCATAATGACAAGGTAAACAAGTCCTTCAAGTTAATAAGCGCATTATGTGGAAAAGATAAAGGATGATTGATAAAGGTAAAAAAATAACAGATAAATCAATTCTCGATAGCGACACTAATTAAACTAACTTGATGCTTCCGCTCTTCTCTCACTGAATTAAGTCATATTGACTAGATGATCTCTTTCCTTCTTCCTTGACTAAATTAACTTGACCTAATCTAGATGACCTTTCTCCCTTGCAGTGAACTGATCCGTTTTAATCTAGATGATCTAGATGACCTCTTCTCCTTCTCCATATCTAATCTAACTTATCCTCATATAAATAACTTCCCTCCCATCTGCCCCAATCCCTCAGTCATCCTCTCAATAATCAATAACCTCAAACGGGTATTACATGGCGGCGGCCGTTATCATAGGGATGTTCAGCTGAATGTTCAGAACGGTGAATAATAGTGGAAAGAGTGCGGTGTGTTGTGGTACATTCTCTGATCGATCATGATGATGACACTATGCTGTTTAATTCTTTCCTTTTACACTTATCAATTTCTCTGATAAGGCTATTTTACAGCACTCTTGATCCTTTCCTTGATAAGATAACGCTAATCGGTATAATTAAATCTTTCAATTGTCTCTTTAAAGTTTAAAAATGTGAAATGTGAGTGGTAATTTTACTTTGAAATATTCAATTAAGTTGCTTTAATGCTTTGTAAGATATGATTCATGAATTAGTATATGATAGTTTATAGTAATGGTTTTGAAATTATTAAAGATTTCCTCATGCATCATTCCACATTAATACCTGTCATTCATTAAGTGAATCATAGATAATGAATTCCGTATGCCCATTATTTCGCTCAGTAATCCATGAATTCCATCAATACATTATTCGTACATATGTCATTGAAGAAGAAATTATGTAATAGCAATATGCGAATGCAACTAATGTTAACGAAAATCCTTCAAAAAATTGTCATCCATTACCAATATTATTTATTCTGGTCTGTAATAATTATGATTCATAGATTCGAAACGTCTCCTAAGCTGGTCTTCATGGCTGTTAGCTGCTTTACGAAGTTACCTGTGGTGAGCAGAGCTGGTAATTTTTTTTTTCATTTTGGATTTTTGGTTTTGAAAATGCAATATTTGAAAGCTGTTGGAAATCCACATTATAATATTTTCATGCAAAAATTAATATTTTATTATTAAAACTCAAGTTCTCCACATGGTTGCCCGATTCTGCTTTTCATTATTTCTACTGCATACCCGGACATAGTACTGTTTAGATAATTAAATTCAATTTGTTTTCAGAGGCTTTATGAGTTAAACCTTTTATTAACTAAAATATGTTTCAGGAATTATCTCAATTAGCATCCGCGGTAAAGCAGCTACAGCTGGAAATGAATTAAAGAAGCCGCAAAAAACGAAATTCGGTCCACTGAAAGATGAAGATCGAATTTTTACAAATCTTTATGGCAGACATGATTTCCGGCTAAAATCGGCAATGAAACTCGTGATTTTTTTTAGTATTTGAATAAAATAAATTATTCGAAAATGAATTTCGAGTTTTGGAGATGAAGAAAGTAGTCTTTAGGGAGATTGGTATAAGACGAAGGAGGTATTATTAAAAGGTCAAGATTGGATTATTAAAGAAATGAGTGCCTCCGGCATGAGAGGTCGTGGTGGTGCTGGTTTTCCAACGGGCATAAAATGGAGCTTCATGAAACGTCCATTCGATGGCAGGTTGGTTGCTTTAACTTTCGAAGTGAAAAGAATGAGCCGCAAAGCAAATTATTACTTCATTTTTGTTTATGTCATTTCCATATCTTTCTTATTCATTGTCATGCTTCATTATCTATTGATTCACAAACCATAGATATGCTGGATTTTAAATAGAAATAGAAATAGTAATAGCATTTTTAGGCCTAAATACTTGTGCATAAATGCAGATGAGGGAGAGCCGGGAACATGCAAAGATCGTGAAGTGATGCGTCATCATCCACATACATTAATCGAAGGTGCTTTGATTGCTGGTTATGCAATGGGTGCTCGCGCTGCTTATATTTACATAAGAGGAGAATTCTATAACGAAGCTTGTATATTACAGGAAGCCATACATGAAGCTTACAAAGTAAGACTTGAGAACTGTGATTCAAAATCTCTAAAGTGTTTCTGTGGGTACTGATAAGTGTAATTGACATCAAAGTACAAATAGAGTTTACGTGGGTTCAGTTTCAATTGTGAAGCAATGGTTTTGGAAATAACACTTGCTCATGTGATGAATTTCATGGCGATTAATATCATGCTACATATATCTATGCAAAATTATAATGGGATCAGAGTAATAATTTTTTTCATGTTTTTCTTTTGTTTCTTCAGTATTGGAGTTTATTTTCTTTTTTATAGGCTGGGTTTATTGGCAAAAATAGTTGCGATACAGGTTATAGCTTCGACGTATTCATTCACCGTGGTGCTGGAGCCTACATATGTGGTGAAGAAACAGTTAGTTTTATTAGGATAAATGTTCCTCTTTTTTTATTCCATTTATCTTTTTAATTTTACAATTATCATAGAATTTCTTGGAATTATTATAAAAATTTCCAGGCTCTGCTGGAGTCCATTGAAGGCAAGCAGGGTAAACCACGTTTGAAACCACCATTCCCAGCTGATATCGGTTTATTTGGTTGTCCAACTACGGTAAATAATGTCGAAACTATTGCTGCAGCACCTGCCATATGCAAACGTGGAGCTGCATGGTTCTCATCATTTGGACGTGATCGCAACCATGGAACAAAGGTAATCTGATAAGTATCGAGTAACTTAATAGTAAATTCGATTTGATTCCATAAATTAGGTTTTTTCAGCTTTTTTGTATATCGGGACATGTTATGAATCCGTGCACTGTTGAAGAAGAAATGTCTATTTCGCTGAAGGAATTAATCGAACGCCACTGTGGAGGTGTAATCGGTGGTTGGGACAATCTTATGGCTATAATACCTGGCGGTTCATCAGTTCCATTGATTCCTAAAGAGTTAATGTTATAACCATTACATCTATCGTTTTCTGAAATTTGCAATATTATGAAATTATTTAATCTAATTTAAGTATGAATTGCTATAACATGGATGGGTTTTATCTGTAAAGTATTGTTTAGGTTTTCCATCCATAATGCATACATGATACTCTTTACACTAATTCAAATTATTTTAAAGTATTTGCGAGACTGTTCTTATGGATTTTGACGCTTTAATCGCTGCACAAACTGGTTTGGGGACCGCCGCAGTGATTGTTATGAATAAGGAAGTTGATATTGTGAAGTGTATTGCCAGGCTTTCACATTTTTATAAACATGAAAGTTGTGGGCAGGTTAGAAATAACATTGTTTTGTGGAATTTTCTTTTATGATGATCAGAATAATTAATGGAAAATCAATAGAATGGTGTTAAAAGATTTTGTTATTCAAGTTCAGAAAGTAGTAGGTCGCATACTTAATTGAGATGTTTTTTGTTTATTTCTTACTTATAAACTTAAAATATATTCTTTCATCGTTTGAAAAGTTTTTAAAAATAAAAGCACAAATAGTCTTTAGTGCACTCCATGCCGGGAAGGGACCAAATGGTTAAACTCTGTGATGTGGAGATTTGTGAAAGGTCAAGCAAAAACCAGTGAAATTGATAGTTTGTGGGAAATAAGTAAACAAATCGAAGCGCATACGATTTGTGCCCTTGGTGATGCAGCAGCATGGCCTGTACAAGTGAGTTTATGTTTGTCAAATCATTGATATATTATGCAGTCTCTTGAAATTCTTTTATCATATGGAATTTTAATTCTTTTGACGGTGAAAACTTGTTTGATCAATGTACAAGGGAATTTAGCAAAAACTGTACTAATATGAGTCATGGTGATGCTAGCGATAATTAAACATTTTTCTTGACTTTCATGTAAAGTGCCGTGACAGATTAATTCATCTTTCAGGGTTTAATTCGCCATTTTCGACCAGAAATTGAGCATCGAATATCTGATTATCATGCAAAAAATAGGGATGAGAAACTGCCACGTGCTGCTCACGACTCTTTCTGAATCATAGGACTTTCGAATATCATAGTGTTTTTATTGTAATATAAACAACTGCTTTGTGATGTATTGAAAAATATAAATAAGTGGTGCTATTTCGTTGCATCCCATTTTTCGTGCAATTTGAATGGAAATCTATAAATGTACATATCTATTTCATAACCTCTATAACGGGAAGTGTTTGTTTAGAATGGAGTAAAATAGTTTAGTTATTGTGTTATTATAATCTATTTGGATTGCTGATGTCAATTTATATTTTAATAATTTTATGCTATCAAGATATTAGACGAAATATTAAATGGAACGTTGGAAATGAGGGTTCTTGAATCTTTCAGAACATTGATGTTTTGACTTTTTATCCAATATTTTCAGTTGGGAAAAACTCACTTTTCGATATTATTTTTTATCAATTTCAGTAATTTTGCAAATTGAAAAGGACGGGCAAGATGGATTTATCTGTTGAACACGCAGGACTGGATACGCTCACGATGCTTTGTGAAAGATTACGATCCGAAAAATTACTTGTAGCCAGTGAATTGGACACTTTGCAACGACTTAACGAAGAGGTCGATAATGCACAAAGTGAATTAGCACATTTGGCATGGATATGCAGGCAGGAACAGGTAAGAATTTCTGGTAATGGCATTTTTTCTTTGCATAACGAAATAATTAGTTATTGCTTTGTTGAGATATTTCTGACGTATTTAATCTCATTTTTGCTTAATATTGTGTAGTGAAGACTAATTTATTTGGATTTACTGAATTTTGTTTTACATTTGCGGTATCATACTTATCCTGAATAAAAATTTCGTTTGAATATACTGACCAATGATACACCGCGAATCAAATCTTTGAAAAAATTTCAGACAATTTTATCGCGTCTGATCAGTTCCCATCCGGATGTTCGGCCCGAAAATTGTTGTTATCTTACTTCTCAGTTCGATTCCGCTCATTTTGTCGATGGATATCGTCGTATTGATGGGCAGCATTATAGTAGCGTTACGGAATTGTTAAACTTACTGTTGAACTCACCAAATTTAGTAGCTGAAATATTACATGCTAATGACCAAGCGCTGAAGGTATCAGCCTGAGTTCTTGTATTTAAAAATTGTTTTTAGCTTCTTAAAGTACCAACTATTTAAAATAGTTGGTATTTTAAGAAGCTAATTTTTTTTATCATCAGTTTCTCACTGAATTCAAGTCATCAGACATATGCAATAAGTAATCTTGAGTTTTGAGATGGATAACATCAATTCACATATTAGTTGTCGTGTTACTCAAAAAAATCTCATTGATATCGAAATCTATGTAAAGGTAGTTAAAAATAAAATTTCAGAACAGCGATTCACCATTTGTTGAGCTAGTTTCATGTGTCTACAGTCTTCTGTATGGATGTGCAGTTTTTCCAGAAGATGAGCGTCGCGTATTAGAAATTCTTTTTCATCTACTGGATATTCAGTTGGCTTCACATTCTGACCCACGATTGCTATTGCGTCGAGGAAACGTCTCTTTTTGTCAACTTTATCGTTTGTTCTCTGAAGGAATGTATTCCGCAAAGGTTTGATATCATTTTCTATTTCCATTGAAAGTAGAAATTATATTTAATGAAGTGAAACACGACGTTTTATTGACATTTTATCTTCTATTGCCCAATTTAGATTTTTCTGACAGCAGCTTTGCATGATCCGGTGATGTTCGTATTATCTCACGATGACATTTTTATGGATATTGAATCTACAAAAACGGTATTACGTTTCCCCAGGGAAGAAAGAAGAAGGCGGTATGTGCAAACATTATTTTGTTTGATGTTCTATCATTAATTTTGATTATTTTGATAATGCAAAAAATTTGTCTTTTTTATCGAACATTTCAGATTTGGTGAAGATGAAGATTCACTTATTTTTTTGCAAAACTTAACTGTTCATCGTCGATATGTTGAATCGAAATTGATATCAGCTGCAAATCGATTTATCCGAGGTAATTCAATGAACCTATTTGGGCACACTTCAATTAGGAATGATTTTATTATTGGTTATTTGGAATACTTTTTTTCAGCAATAACAGATGCAATGTCCTGTTTTCCTCAAAACTTAGGTTGCATTGTTCGACGACTGTATACTGTTTTAGTTGATCACAGAAAACTTGATCGTGAGCAGGTATCAGTAATTTATTCTTCATACAATTCATTTTATAACTTCTGTGAATCATCTGTTATATATTTGATATATTCTTTTACCTTTATACTCATATATTCATTGGGGAATCAGTATCCAATATCATAATACTGTAGGCTACGTTGATTTGTACGGATTTAATTTTCACCTATCTTATTTGTCCTGCAATCGCGAATCCTGAAACTCTTGGAGTCATATCAGATACCCCGGTCACCTACATGGCAAGGTTAGAGTATTTTGGAGAAGATAAACATGCACATAATGTTTATATTATATCGTGCTTCTTTTCTAATCCGTCTAATTATTTTACCATCCACCTTTATCTCTCGTATTCGAATTGATTTGTAAATAGATACCAAAACATATTATTTTTTAAGATTTCTTTTTGATAACCAACGCAGACTTCGAGGTTCGAGCTATATAAGCTTAAAACAAGTTGAAAGTAGCTTAGTTACCATTTTTCTATTTTTTTTGTTACCATTTATTTATAGATATTATTGTTTATAGATTCAATTTGATGCAGATTGGACAGATTTTGCAGACATTAGCTGTTGCACCTTTTGAGCCACCTTCTCCTCATCTCGCTTATTTTTATTCTCAATTCGATCAGGTAGTTATCGTCCTATATTCCAATCTTTTTAAATTTATTTTAAGAATTAAAAAAAATGTATACTACATAACAAATTCGAATAAGAATCAAAGAGTTAATAAACGTGCTAATAAGCAAGCAGGTAATAAGTAGATAAATAAAATTGCTGCTTCTGTAGAGTTCCATCCGCAATGCGGATGTCATTTTAGCAGTCGATGTCATCTGTGGTTCAACATGTCCTTACAACGCATGGTGAATCGATAGAAAGCATATGCGCAGTTAGTACCGAATCACCACCCCAAGTTGCTGAACAGTTTGTCCGACGCGTGTTTGTAGGTACTGTTGGAGAATTAGACTGTTTGGTAAGTACCTTAGATTTTGTGGTATAAAATTAATTAAGTGTAATATATTTCAAAATTGAAAATTGTAATTCGTGATTTCTTATTTTTCCAGTCTTCATTCAATTTTGTTATAACTTTTACTTTTCAAATTGGTAATGAAAAGTGATTTAAAATACTTAAAAACAAAGTTGTTACAGATTAGTGCGGTTCGTTGTTTGGCAACTAGTCCTATAAGTGATGAATCAGTGCGACAGGTATTAACTGGGATATTGCGACGATTACCAGTAAAACTTGCACGAAATGATATGTCAGATGTTGGAACTGTTGCTTTTCAAGAAGTAATTGGAATTTTCTTTTTTTTTTTAAATATGAAAATAAGAAAAAAATTGAAGTATAGGCATATAATTATTTCTCCGATGTTTTAAGTTTCCTATGAAATTTGGACATCATTCATATGGATACATGTCAGACTAAACATTTTTCGTTATTTACAGTTTCATGGAAGTCCATCGAATGACAAAAACATACATCATTTCTCTAGCGATGTCAAGACGTTAGATTCAAGTAAGAATTTCGTTTCTAGAAAATACCTATGTTTTTAACATGAGACTAAAGAAAGGGAATTTTTTCAGTGCAAAGTGGTGATCAGAAAGGTTTGCGATCCAAACTTTGCAAATCCGCGGAGTCTCCCGAATCAAACAATACTCAAGCAGGAAGTATTGAGGTATTATTATATTTATGCTGAGTGGTTCAAAGAAATTGCATCATTAGTTCGTAGTAGAGCAGGAAAAACCAGCGAAATTTGGTCATGATTTTCATTTTTTCGGATTTTGTGTTTGAATTTATGGCGATTTTTTCAGGTACTTGTATTCCCCCTGGGCGAGGGTAGAGAACCGTTAGGAATGTGCTCCGAAGAGAAATTCATGGAATCAGTTCGAAATCCGCAACGAGTGCGAAAACATAAAACATCGGATGAATCAGCTGAAAAGCGAACTCGTTTTGTTGATACTGAAAGCATTGGTATCGACTTTTTTTTTAATATGGATTTGATTTTTCATAAAGATTATTTAAATTAAACCAAAGTAGTACGATTTTAGATCGTACTACCGACGGTGGAAGCGATGATGAAGAAGCAGCAAGTTTATCTTCTTCCATCGAAGGTAAATCAGATTCGGTTGTGTTGTGTTTTACTTTATCTATAAAAATTTTCTTTTTACTATAAATTTACTATAAAGAATCTTCCTTTCCAAATATTTAATTTTTTATTTTTATCATGTTTTAATAACTGATTTCAATCGCGCATTTTGAAGCAATTGTTTTTTTAAGGTAACGCTGATGGTATGGATGATGATGCTGAAGATGTATCAACTTTACCGGATAATTTCAGTGATGTTGTTCCCAGTAGTGCAAATGTTTCCGGTCGCGGTTCACCAAGCGTCAGCGATCCGGCTTCTAATCGAGGTGGTTCACGTTCCGTCCGATCAGCTGCGCCTTCAAATGGCGGTAAGTTAAGAAATGGTATAGCTTACCAATGTTGAGATAAAGATTCTTAAAATTAATTGTGATCTTTTACCAGCACCGGTCTTGAGGAGATAAATTCTGCTTTAGTATGACTATTAAAATTTCAGTTTTAGCAACGACTATTAATTCAATATCCAACTAAAAAAATAGATCAAATTCATTATGAGATGAAATGAATTCCTTTGAATACATATTGTCTCTTTTCAATCTAACCAAATATGTGCTATTGTAGAAAATGCTAATAGTGCAATACAAGAAAATAATAATGCTCGCCAACATAATCTTCCCAATTTGCCGGTAACTGTTCGTCGCGAAAATACTGAAGGTCTGGAAGATAAATTCGGGAAATTTTGCCTACCTTCACAAGGAGAGAGTCGTCATAAATACCGTATGAATTTTATTTAAAATTTTGGATTTTTGTTTAATGCATCTTCTTAATGGTATTTTTAATAAAGCATCGACAATTTTATCAGATTCAAATCGATTTCTAAGATATAAAATATGGTCATTACCACGACATTGGGACTCATTTACAGCTGTTTTAGCGCTTGACTTTTCCTAACTTTGAATTATTTCTTATTGCTTATTAAATTTATATCTCAGCTCTTCACGATATTATTCGGTCAGTTTTAGGTGATGACACACATTCACTTGTGAGTGAAAGTTGGTCCACCGATGTTCTACCATCAGATACGGAAGGTTTTGGTTTTGATGCTAGGCAAGAAGGAGATAACAGTGCATCTGCAGTTCCTGTGCTACCAGCAGTTATAGAAGTTGGCGAACCTCGGAATGAAAGTAGATCAAGCAGTATGTTTTGACTATGCCCATACATTTCTTGTCAGGTTTTAATATTTTAATCTCGGAAATATATTGCATAGATTTATTACGGGTGTAGAATATCGAGTTTCAGGATTCATACAAGCAAAAAACTTTTGTAGGAATGGGTTCACAGCGATCTACCATTGGTAATGCTATCGGATCTTTACCTACGGCAAGTGGAGAAGACCGAAGTGATACATGGTCTGTAGATGCAGTGGCCAGTGATTCTGAAGCAGATCCTATTCAAAGGAATGATGATTTATTAATGATCGATGATCCCGATAATGCTGATGTTTCATCTGGTTTGCCTGCATCAGTTGGCTATTTTCTACATCGGCTTTATAGATCAGATTTTCACAAAAATTGCACGTACTCATCCATTCCACTAATGCATTTAAATATTTCAGTTCCTAGTGGTAATGCAAATGCTATATTGCTAGCTTCTGTTTGTAGCGAAAGCAACATGGTAGGAGGCGGTAACTTGGCTATTCAAGGAACACTTGGAGGGCATACACAAAATGAAGCTTCCCGGGGGAACAGTTTCTCATTTCAGCATGTTGCAAAGTACTGTATTTTTTACATGCATTTTTACCGTTGAAATCTTTTTTAAATACCAAAAATTAAGAATCTTTTGAAGAATAAATTGTAAGCAATAACTGTATCTGTTTAAGCTTTCATCTATTTTAGAAAACCAATACCTACGCCATCGACTGATGCTTCAATTTTTCGTGAATTGAATCAAGTAAATCTGCCCGCTTCAACATCAGGCAACCACGGTCGTGAACGTCTTAGACGTCAGTCCAGTGGAAGTTCCTTCTATTCAAAATCTGATGTTGACTCTGAATTTTCTAAGTTAGTTGCCATAATTTTGGACAGTATGTAATCATATGATTCATTCAGGAATAAAAAAAGCTGCTTGAAGGATTTCGAAAGGAAATTGATTTAAATTTTCTAGGGATCTTAATGATGACGCACTTTCATCACTACCTGGTGATTACGTTCCGTCTTTTCGCAACAGCGTAGGTGAACTTGCGCCAACCAGTCCAGCTGTCTCAGTAGTTGCAACAGCTGGTTCCTTTTGTAATGATGATATGGAAGCAGGATCAAATATCATCCCGACTAATGATGATATAATTAATTCGTCAAAAAATGACGTCACCGTAGCAAATACACGAAAAACCGATAAATGTAATGAATATGAGCATGCAGTGGTAAGTGTTCAAATTCATTCGAAATTTTTGCGAAGTTTAGAATTCATCAACAGACGCTGCATTTCTTCATTTTTCAGATGGGAAAAACCGAACACAGCAACGAAGATAAAATAGATGAAGAGGCTGTAAGAGCGAATTGGGTCAGTAGTGGAGCTATGCCAAAAACATATCGTATTTCTTCTGCAACTTCTCGTCTGAGTAAACAATTCTTGATTTAGAATTAAAAATTTTATTAGTTCACTTTACCAGATTGATTTATACTTTATGCTATTTCTTATCATTTTGAATTTATGTTATACTGTAACGCATTCATGTT
Organism: Cruorifilaria tuberocauda; assembly: GCA_013365365.1. NCBI lineage: Eukaryota > Metazoa > Nematoda > Chromadorea > Rhabditida > Onchocercidae > Cruorifilaria > Cruorifilaria tuberocauda. The sequence continues at coordinate 59,366 of JABVXU010000066.1, forward strand.
TCAATAGAGTTAGTGATTTATTTCTTTTGTTGAAGGAGCTCAGAACGAAGATATTGAAAGAAATGAGAGTTCATTGGTACGGAAGAAAATGAATATACTTCATGGTTTGCATAAAGTAGGCGAGTCACTGAAGATGAGAAAAGGTATCCTACATTTGTTCCTCCGTTTTGGTCATTAGTGGAAGAAAGTATCTAAAGTTTTAAGTGTGCGATATATTATTATCCTCTAGGAAATATTTATATTGTTTTATAAGGATCGTATAATTTTGTGTACTGCAAATAATTTCATTAAAGTTTTATATAGCATCTCAATGTAGTTTGATCTCTTTAATATAAGATATTCTAAAAGTTTTGTATACAGAGCAAATAGGAATGGACCTGCATCATAGATAATGAAATGACAAAAAAATTATGAGAATTGCTTTAATTTTTTCAATTTCAGGTGCTGTGGTTAGTTCACTTCGCCAGTCATTATCTCAAGCTACAACAGCTAATGAAATTACATCTTCGAAAGTCACAAATGAAAAAGATTCTCCGGCGTTATCTTTTGGTAGACTATTTTCAATGTTAATATCATTAATTTTTGTTCTAGCAGGAAAATAAATAAGGTTGCAAAAAATATTTAGTAAAAGTATTTTTAAGTTTAATTCAAAATAGGTTTCAGACACAGTGGCTGGTCGATTTGTTGAAAGTCGTTCCCTTGATGAATTGAATATTTCCACAGATGTAAACAAGCGAACAGCTAATGAAATTCTAGATAAATATAAGGGGAAGGCAGTCGCGACATATTCAACTGAAGGAAATAATCAGTTTCTGGATGAAAATAATCACAAATCGGTGAAGACGGTTTTTAATTAAATTCAGTAGGAGTTATATTGTACAGAAATTAAACAATAACCTTTGGAGTTTGCAGTAACGTGTTATTATATGAATTATTCTTCATTCCAGGAGAAAATTGGAAAGACACCCAAAGATTCACAATTGTATTACGATCCTGATAATCTGACTCAGTGTCAAGCTTTTATTGATGTCAAGCGAAAATTACGTTTGGTGCTCAGTTCAGTGGCTTCATTACCCGGAGTATCTTCTATCGGAGGAGAAAGTATTTTACGCAGATCCAAAATGAGGATGAGGTAATGATTTGAAACCTTCCTCAGCATTTACAACTGTAATGATTACCTAATGTCAATTACTTATTGTAGTGGAAAGAACGATACACGACAATTGGCAGAGTTTCTGCAGATTTTATTAGCAGAGAGCATCAACGGGCAAGATAAGACTCTATGTGCCCAAATTCGTGAAGTTATGCGTTGCTTAGTCGCATTCGATGATAGAGCGTAAGTTACACCTTAATTTTGAATCATTGTTTAATTCTGAGATCTATTTAAGTTAATCGCTTCTACACTGAAGTTTGGAAATGTGAAATGAATTTCACAATCTTATATTATATCACTGCTTTCATCTCTTGGGGCATTAGCGATGTTCTTTTTCGCATAATTTCGGTGTCGCATATCAAAATGAAATACATGTTCATTTTGCTGTAAAAAGATTTTCTTTTTAGGGTTAGAAAGCTGTTAAGAGCTTTGAAAGGTGAACACCGAAAGCGGACGGCATATATGCTTTATTTACAGCAGTCTCGTCTTAATCTACTTCAGCTGCGCTCTAATTTAGAAAAACTAGCCATTCGTCTGCAAAGGTTTGCAATATTATTATCGGACTTCTAATTTTAACATCTTGAGGCACTCTTGTGGTACAACGAATACATTTTACAAGCATCAGTCATGTTTTCACGTAGAGTTGATCAGGTTTGACCAGTTCAAACCCTATCAACAGGGAGTAAAATAAACGAAAGAAATCTCTGAAAACAGTAGCAGTAAATCACCTCAGCGACCCGGTGGTGTTTAGATACTGGAAAAGGACAGTGATGCCATTCTCATGGATTACAGAGAGAAATTGCTGATCAATGAGTGCTTAGTAGATATGCTTGTTCGATTTTATTTGGAAGAGCGTGAAACACAGCTACGAAGATTCATTGCTGAATTTCAAACTCTAAAAGCTCAGGTATATTTGATTAACCTGTTATTCTTATTCGTATTGAGCATATTTTCATCATTCTTAGTATTCATTTAAAAAATTCAAAAATTTCTGAAGGATGAAAGAACAGATGTAATGGAACGTGCTTTGAATTCATTATATGAGCATTTACCGCATGAGAACATATGGCGTTTTGCAAACGCAGAAAGAATCTCATTTGTAAAGAAGAGTGTTGAACGTTCATTGATGGCTCAGCTTTATGTATATGCACTTTATCCAAATGGTGAAGCTGACCAAAGTAGAGACAGGTTTCTTTTTGTTATAAATGCGCCTCATATTTTAAATATTATTAATGGGAATCTAATGCTAGAATTTTTACTGTCTAGGCTTTTATTTTCTCTGTTATTGGTAATTCACTTAATCTTTTAATTGATTTTGATTTTCTTATGCGGCATTGTTTTAGTGTCTTCCACAAATCAGTTCAAAAATTAGCATCGGAGATTAACCCGGATCATCCTCAGTTGCGTATATCTGTGGTAATCTTATTTTATTTCTCATTTCAATTTTTCCCATTAAAAGAAGCATAGCGACAATCATTGCTTTTATTTATAATATTCGAATTTATAATTTTTATTTTCTCCATTGTGAATTTTTGAATCTTATTAAAAACCTTTTGCAGCCATTCTTTTCTATTTTTTTAATTTTTCAGAGATTACGTGGTGAATGTCCCTGGCCGTCGGCACAAGCAGAAATTGGAATCATTAATGCGTATAAGTCACCACGAGATAAAATGGCCTGTATTGTTAGATGCTGTGAAACGATCGAAAATCTCATTATTCTTGCATCCGAGAGAGGTGCCGCTTCAGCAGATGATATTACTCCTGTACTTGTTTACGTTCTTATTCAGGCAAGATTTTTATATTTTTGCAGCTGTTAGGAAAATAACAGAAATGAAGAGGGACATATTTGCTGTGGTCTTTTTTATTCTGACCTTTCGGAGAACAATATGAATAATAGTGCACGCATAATAAGTTGAATGAGAATTTTATGAAAAACGAAAACTGCTGTTTTAAATGTCAGTCAAAATCCTCATACATAACTTCGTTTTTCAGGCAAATCCATCATCTTTGCTGTCGAACATCCAGTATATTGGCGCATTTTATGCGAATCAAATAACAGGCATCGAGGCATACTGGTGGACTCAGTTCACTAGTGCAGTAGAATTCATTAAAACGTTGTTAAGTCAAAATCCATGAGGTAGTAATGAATGAGATAATTTTTGCTTTCTTAGTATTTAGATGCTTCATTTATTGTGACCCATTTAGATCTGTTTCACTGTGTTATGATTCTTATATATATCATATATTTATATAGTTATTACTATAATCTTGTTATGTTATATAACCAATGTCCTTGTTATTGAAATTGATAATTGTTCTACAATATCGCTTTAATTTATTCTTCAATAAGTACCCTTCTCTGAATTTATTTAATAGCTTTGATCCTATTTCCGCTTCCCCTTTCTGACATATAATACGAATTTTTTTGATTGAAGCTGGATTTTTTATTTATTTATCAATTGCCGTGAAATTTGCAATTCGGCTCCAGTGTTTGCATTTTTATCGTAAATTTCAAAATCATTTGCACTCCATTCCATCATTTAATTAGCTATGAGTAAATATATATATATATATATGTAATTTACAATTTACCTTTCTTATTAAAGAAAAGCTGGTATGTGTCTAATATGGTTTATAGATATATTTATCTTGGAAATGAAAATTCAGTTTTTTTCTGTCCGAAGGCAGTTGCCTCAAAATATTGTATATCACATAGAGGGAAATTATGTCGTACTTCTTCGACAAAATCCTCGGAACATTATTAGGTATTGTTGATAGGAATTGACGGTGAAACACTGAATGTTGCATTGCTGTTCTACATTCATTCACATTTGATCAATAAATTATTTGCAACAATATTTTGGCTATTCCGAACGACAGTTTATTAGTTTCTATTCCTTTATCCTTAGGGTTTTTTGTATTATTTTTACTCTTTTTAAAAAATAAAGTGTAGCACGTTAATCTTTGCTTTTACTCACAACTTGAATATTTTCCTCAATCTTCATTTAATGTATTTAAGGTGATCGGGAACGATCACCACAAATGAATTCAATATGGCACATGACAATTTACTGAATAAGAAGAGACGTGTAACAGATAATAAGGTTTTTACAAGTTACGATGATGAATTTGGGGTAAGTAATTCGGTAATGATTCTTAAATTCTCCAATATGCGTTTTATATACGAAGTTAGTTCTCTTTTGTTAGAATATATTTGCGCATTGAATGGGACTAATTTTTTTTTTCAGCAAGGATCTGCTGTGTTTTCAGAAGCAGATCGAAATATTAATATTGAGCAAACATGGGATTGGTCAAAGGAACAGGTTTATTGGTGTTTCATTTTAATCTTATATGATGCAAAATCATATTATTTTAATGCATCATGACGTATATCTATTTGTTTTATTTTTTTGTTTGACAATGAACAGCTAGGTCACATGTCATATTAATTAGAAGTTTACTTCCTAAGTTGTCGTCCACTAGTTGCAGTCAGTTTTAGTTTGAACATTTGAATACTGTGGGTACCATTTTTTATATCGCACTAAAATTCTCATGTTTTCGAGTTTCGGAAGATAAGGTAAACATTTCGTTAACTATAGTTTTAGATAAGGAAACGAATGTTGTTTATAGTTCCAAGAAATGGACTTAAATGGCAACAGTGTAACGATGATGTTTGTAATACATTACTGGATGCATCGAAAGTATGTATTTTATCAGCAATTTTATACCAACTTAACTAACACTTTCATATCAGTTGTTTATCGTATCATTCAATTATTGCTGTTATTATTCTAGACACTTTTGAAAAATATATTGGAAGAAGCGCTGAAAATGAAAAGAAGCCATTTGGTGAGTAGCACCGGGATATGCCATATGTTTGGTGCTCGTAAAAAACGGTAAATTCTATGGGATTTCTCATATTACAGTTATAAATTCCTAACAGAAAAGTATTGGCAGTTTGTTTCAGAGTTGAAGGTAGCTGCTTCAGTGATTCTTACATCTCATTATCCATGAAAACGCCGTTATCTACTGCAGATATTATAGATGCTCTGCGGGTAATTTTTCTAAACAAATACTAATGAATTATTTTGTAGCAACTGGAGATTTGAACCTTTTATGTGCACTAATATTATTTTACAAAATTATTTTATTCGTTAAAACAAGCATTATTTCAGGCAGATCAGAGGTTTATAAGCAATAATTCGATTCGACAGTTACTGATCGAAAGATTGGTTGGGTAAGTTTTTAAAAAAGAGATTTTAATGAAGTTTAATCACTTCTTAAATTCGTTTTAGAAGCATCAGAGAAATTTATTCAAAACAAATTTGATATATTATGACGAGATGAGGAAATGAGACTGTTGGCGCCTTCATTTAATAATGCATTAAAATGTTTTCGGTTCAAGAACTGGTTTGACTAACTCAGTGATGATGAGTATCTTTCTTTAACGAACTAATTTGAGTATTTTTAACTTGATAATTTCGAACTTTTGTCCTAGTTCTGAAAAATAGGAACTAAAAGGTTGCTTATTACCTTTATTTGTACGGCATCATCCTCGTTAAAAAAGAAAAATCTCCGTTATCAAGGAATAATTTATTTTATATTTTAGTGTGGAACGAATAAAAAAAACAGTGTTAACTGATCACTTAATCTACCAGTGAATCAATTAAACAAACGTTTTGCGGAAATATTTGTCTCTTCATTCCGTTCTGTATTTTTTATTATCAGTTAACGGTTACTAGCAATAAAATCTTTTTTTTTTGTTCTCATTCAGTACAAAGCCATGTACGCCATTATTCATATTTTTATTGTTATACATTTTTTGAATCGATAGTGATGAATAATTTTTAGTAATAAAAAATTACTAGTACTTATGTTTTAATTGCTTTTATTAATTAATTTTACTGTTTTAGTAAGTAGTTAAATCGATGATTTTGTTCCGAATTACTTTCAAAATTGAACTTGTTTATCCAAGGATATTTCGTGAAATTTACATTGTATTTCAACATTGCATTAGTGCATTAATATTTAAGTGTGCTGTTGAGAATTTAATTAAGCATTTTGAGCGTTCTTTGGCTTTATCTGCTCTTCTCGCATCAGAGAAGTAACCATATTTATTCATTTCACATGCTCCAACTGAACAATCATGTTATTGTAAATTACACACAATCAATCCAGTGATGAACAACTATGAAGAGGTACTGATAATAACCAAATGTTATGATCATAACTAACCTTGTGAAAATGGATCGTACATTCATGTTAAGGCTTATTATCTGTAAATTTTTTTTTCATAGCATGCAGCTTAAAGATGTCCCAATAAGTGCCATTCGTAGAAATAAAAGGTTTCGGTAGTTTGCAATTATGATGGGAAAATCATTTACTGGCTATCAGTGATCTGAAAGATATTTAAAACGTTTTATTTGTGTATAGAAATTACTCTCTCTGGGTGTGAAATTACACTTTGATTGATACTTACATTGTATTTTGTACATAATTGATTGATACTTACGCTGTATTTTTATTGAATCGAGCTAAATCAATGGGAGCATTATTATATGAAATACGACCTGTGACACCCAGTAAACTTTCATCTATTGATGGTTCCTCCATTAGTGTTGCTGCTGGAAAAAAAAAAAGGAAAAATTGAATTTCTGAAGAGGAATTATAGTATTAAAAAATTACGTGACATCCAATGAGAAAATATGAATTATGAATATTTTGTGTGAATTTCAATTTTTTGTTACTAATTAATTGAATGGAATGAATGGAAAACATTGGTTGATGTTGGTTTTCTTTTTAGTCTCCTCTTAATTTAATATATAGAATCAAAAGTGATATTTTCTTTATGGTGTTTTCTTTTGCTTTATGCTATAAAGTTTATTAAGAGAAAGAGTTTAGTCTTTAATGATTTCAATAAAAATTTAGTTGGAACATTAAAGCTTACTTCTTACGAGTGGAAATTCTGTATTATTTGCCAATTGTGCTGGTCGTAAAATATTTTGGAATTTGTAGTTATCATCTACCGATCGTTCTTTTTTTCTAAAATAAGTAGCTATGAATCTATGGGCCACTGAAATAATAAAATTGAAGAAATGAACTCATTTTTAGATTTATCGATCTTTATCTTATTTTTGATCAATAGATAAAAATAAATACCCTTCGCAGAGCTCTCGATAAACTGTAAAAGTAATTAATTTCCCTTCATCCCATTGTGCCTTCTCAACAGCTGATTCTTCATCGGGATAGGTGAATACTGTTGGCGATGATGAATGAAATTCTAATCTTACTTCCTGTAAAATTAAATGCCTTCACTTTTCAAATGTTTCAAATCATTCCTGAATTTCATTTCAAATCTTCTTCTGAAATAATTATTAAATAATAATAAAACTTGAAATAGTTCTGAAATTGTCCCAATTAGTTAAGTTGATTTGATATAAGTTTAAATTAAAGTATAACGATTAGATTCGAAATTATTTTTATTCACTATTCTATACTTGCAATGCTAGCAAATTCGATTACTAACCCTTCGACGTGAATGTGAACGCTTCGACGAATCGCGTAATATTCCTTCCCCACCGTTAGATACAGATGGTGTGAGATCTTCAAAGACAAATTCTAACTGAAAAATCAAATTCGATATTCAATGAATTGAATTAAGTTTTTAATAATTGAAACTATAAGTATAAACAGTGAAACATTCAAAACTTCATAAAGTTAAAACCTTCTCAGCCATGGCTTCCATCAGTTCTGGAACATCTTCATCCATAACCAAACTGAGCAATGATTGCCGTACCGGTCCTTCTTCCTAACCATTTCAAAAATTCAAGAAAAAATTTTAAGAAAGTGTTTAAAGAACTTTCCAAAGTAAAATTTATTTTTTACTGATAAGATATGAGAATTGAAGAGATTTTATGTTTAAGCTTCAATCAATAACCATAGCTTTTAAATGGAAAATTCTTGAATTACTTAGAAGTGAATCATTTTGATTCACTTCTAAGTATGACTACCATTGTCCTTCTAAGTTAACTACCATTGTCCTTTCATGAACCAGATAAATATTTAAGAATGATGTAGATCACTGATTAGATTCTGAAATTTTTTCACCTTATAAAAATGATAGAAATTGATGAAAAAAACGTTTCAGAGTGATGCTAAATAGCTAACCTTAATGATTCTATTGTTTGGAAGTTCCCTATTTGGAAGACTGCATGATCCTTCTTGCAATTCCTCTTCTATCCGATCTGTTTCGTTCGCTAGATTCTTCTTTTCCAAGTACATCGCAGTTAAACTTTTTCGATGAGTTTCCAAATTTAATTTATTGCTCTTTGGTGTGGTTAGTATGCTAGCGTTATCATTATTAACTGATAGAATGGTTTTGGTTAAATTTAATCCATCAGATTCCGATCTTTTATCATCATCTATTTTCAATTCCGTTGTAGCACATTTATTATCATTTACAACGGAAGTGGACGATGATACAGCAACTATCGTACGATTTTCTCCCATTTCTTTTTCATTTTCCGAATTACCGTTCGTTTCTTCTAAAAATAATGTTATGATATCACAGTAATTTCAATCATCAAAAAACTTTTCAACAATTTTATCACTTTTCCCTGTTGAACTTTTTCTTCCTTTTTTGGAAAATGAAAACTGTATCGCAAAACTTCTTTAATATCACTACAAAAAAATTCTCATCTTAAACTGTATGAAATGAAAATGAAAATGATTTCTTCCTTTTGAGAATTACAAAAAAAAAAATTGAGAATTAAAGTGAAATAGATCAAGAAAGAGGAAAGTTAGCAAAAAAGGAAAAAGTGTAAATGAATTTATTACCTGTCAAATATTCATAATTTCATCTATGAAGAAGGAAAAGAAGTTGACATGTTTACTAAGCACTAATAATAAGTAAAGTATTTTTAAATTAAGTTTCTAGTAATTATATGATGACAAAAATTTTCCCTGGCAGTTTTATATTCTCGTAATAAATCATTTTTTATTTTATTCAAAACCACATTATAATTTATTTCCATGTGATAAGTAATAATAATAATAACAACATTCGTCTTTCATTGCTTACTTATTAATCAGCTTATTTTATCTAATCTCAAAAAATAACCTTAAAATTAAGAAATAACTTTCGGTTGCTTATTTAGAAGCGAAATTTTCCAAAATATTTCAAAAGTAGAAAAAAAAAATGAAATATTAACTTAGTCATAAATTTAAGAAGAGTCAAAATGATTTATGAATGATTTGAAGAATTCACAATTTTATTTCCAAATAACTTCCAAAAAAAAAAAAAAGAGTTCTCCGGTTATTTAAAGAATTTCAACAATTTCCCTCAAATAAATAATAAACAATCATGTCATGAGATGAAGGAGTGGAAGAGTTTAATTGAACATACTTAAATTTTTCAGTGCTGTACTAAACCAGCTGAATTGAAGCGGTTTTTGATACATCAGGAATGGTTTCTGAGTTTCGTAACGATAACCGGAACATACCGATGATGATGACATCGAGCAATCACTTCTTAGCTGAACTTAGACGTATGAATTTTTCTACGAAATGGCGAGAAGAGAAGACTGCGTGAATTGAATTAAAAAAAAAATAAAATTCCGATATGGAAAAAATCCCGATATTTACACTAAAATCGCTCATAAAACTTCACAAATATCCTCTAAGAAATTTTCAAATTTTAAACAAAAAAGAAAAAAACTCATAGCGATAAAGCAAACAATTGCATGAAAAAAAAAAAAGCGCATGAGATCAATTTTTCAACAATAACAATAACAAATCTGATAAACAAATGTCTATCAAAACATTCAACAAAAGAAAAACTAAGTTTATAATGATCACTCCAATTCAACTGGATTAAATATTACGCTGAAAATTTACAAATATATAATTTCAATGCTAATTTCATTATTGCATTTGATTGATGTTTATTTGAGTTTACTGAAATACTAAAATAAAATAAAATATCGAAATTTCTTTCATCTAACTGTGCATTTCTTTTTCACTGGTTGATAAGGATTTTAAATTTAATTATTTAAAATAAAATTGAAAAAACTCAATAATATCCAAACTGCAATTTCAAACATTTTAAGAAATTCATTCCTAAATCCAGCCAGAAAAAAAATCTTCAGAACACTATTGCTTCTTTATACTTTCTTAAAATGTTCCTGAAAAAAAAAATTACTTTCAAATCAAAACATCGGAATCTGATAGATTGCTTCCGTGATGGAAAAATTAAATTTAAAAGTAATTATGCAATTCAACAGAATGACATATACATATACACACAGAAAATACTTATCTAACTTCAAATTTATCATCAAATTTAAAATTGAACGTTTTTTCTCGGTGATTTCAAATAATTTTTGAACGTTTTTCTTAAAATGCAAAAAAAAAGAAAAACAACAACCTCGACCTACATATTTAGTAAGAAAATTTCATTTGTAATCAGTAGCATTTTGTAATATTAATGATGTTTTCATGAACTGAATTATAGTAATTTAAAATTAATACAGTGCTTAAATTATATTAAATTATTATCATTTTAGTATAAAATAATTTCCGCCATCTCTTAAAAATAAAATTTCCAGCAAATTATCTTTTTAATGTTTATTTGATTAATTTGATAAAGATATTGATGTTAATGACTGAAGTTGTAACATTTGTAATTGATATGATCTCATTCTTTTCAAGGTCTATTCAAATGTTTCTCTTTTACCATTTCTCTGATTTCTTTGAAAAGTTATAAATCAAATTTATCAAAACTTTCTAACGAAAATATATGCATTAAAATCAAGTAAACTTAATTAGCATACTAAAATTAAGTAAATGTAATAAGCATAGAATTTAAGTTAAAACAAATCAATTAGTTTAATAATGCTATTTTAAAAATTATTTCCTCAAAAAGAAAAAAATAAATAAATAAATATATTGATGAAAATGAAAGCAGACATAAATATTTTTCTATTTTTTTTTTTCATTGCACTAATAACATTTTCCATTTTAACTAAATGATAAATGACAGTTATTTCTAGTCAGTTTAATCTAGCAGTGAAAAATATTACTCTATGAATTTCATCAATCAAAGAAAAAGATAAAATTGATAAGGAATTTATCTTAAAAATCAATCTAATTTTTCCAAAAATTTCAAATTCTTCACAAAAAAAGAAAGAGAAAAAAAAAAGGAAGGAGAAGACGAAGAAGTGAATTAAATTCATTAATAATAGATTCATCTATTTCAATTCTTTCTTTCTCTTCAATTTCATCCTTACTTATTTCTTCAAATCACTTCAATGATTCCTTTCTCTTATAATAGATGAAAAGAAACTCGTTTCTTAACACAATAACATATTTATAGTAAATGATAATAAAACTGTCCGATGACATTTTATCGTTAAAGAACGAACCAACGAACTGTGTGAATGGAAAAAAATAAAAATTTAAATTCTATAAAATTTAAAAACAAAAAAAAAAATTTTAGCAACAGAATTAGATAAGTGAAAATTTTTGCAAGATAATACTTGATAATTGATAAGATAGTAATTGAATACGTATTGGATATTTTATACTCGATACAATTTTTATAACTTCAAATTTAAAATACTTATTAATAAAAGATGAATTGTAATTTTCAAATTTACATAACATTCTCTTTGGTAGAAGAAAAACAAATGCAGTGTTGAAGAAATATTTTATTTAATAAAATTTTATTCATTTCAGCAATGAGTCATTTCATTTCAGTTTTTTTTTTTTGTAAAGCTTACTGTACAGCCGTTCCTTTCTCTTGTAAAAGAAAAAACATGAAAAATTGCTTCCTAAATCATTTCAGTTAACAAAATTTCGGTTAACCGTTACATTGAACAATTTTGCTTGAAAAAAAAAATTTTTTTTTATTTTCATAAAATTTGCTAAAAGAAAGTGAAATGAAAATTGTGAATGAATGAAATATTATAGATTGAGAGGAATTTTTAAGATAGTTTTCTTGTAAAATGAAAATAAATTGAAGAAATAGAATGTAATCTCATTTATTTTCAAATTTCAACTAAACTTAGTGTACACAAATAATCTTCGTATATAATCGTAGTCAAAGATAATCCTTAAGATAAAATGATAAGAGATTCAATTCATCATCATCATCATCTCTCTCTCTCTCTCTCTACAAATTTAGAATTTCTCAATTCCATTTCATAGATTATATAAATTAATAATTGATAAGCATAGAGGTTCGTATGAAAATAAACCACAGAATATAAATTATTAAAAGCAGTTGAATAAATAAAATTATGAAAATTTTGTAAATAAACAAAAAAAAAGAAGCCTAGAAGATAAATTAACAAAAAAAAAACTCTTCTTAAAATTAACTATAAATCATTAACTAACTATAAATTGTCTTTAAATTTAAAATTCGAAGCTAAGATAAGCAAATTTAAATAAAAGAAGTAATAACTGGAAAAGGTCATATTGTTTGAAATTATTCATATGGAACAGAGAAACGAAAATTGAATTGGGTCATGCTGAAATGGGACAGGTGAAATAAATGAATTGCAGGTAGAGTGTATATGAGTCAGCCAACATGAAGAGTGTAATTAATATATGCAAAAATGTTACTGAGCCGAAATGTGATGATGGGAAAGGGAGGAAATGGAGTCAACCATTCAAATTATTACAAACGATAATATTATATTGACTAATCTTTGTCGTACAATAATCATTTATATCTTTCCAAAATAAAATATTTCATTCTTAAATTTAAAGTTTAACTTTGGAAAGATGTTAAAAATGATATAAACTATCATATATTATTGGAAATGGTTCCCAAAAGTATTATTTAACGCGCAGATAATAATTGATAAGATAACAATTTCGCATTTTAGATAACACAACGACGAAATTCATCGCTATTCGATGCTAACACAACAAGAGAGGCTTTTGTGAAAAATGTAAAATGTTACAGGTAGAGAGAATGGCAAAAGTGTTGCACAAAAACAGAAGCAATAAATACAAAATAAATTTCCATTTACTGTAATCAATTGAATAGAACTGAAAATTAACATAAAGTAAAGTTCGGCTAACAAATAAATCGTTATACTAAAAATAAACTTGAAATACTTGATTAGCTGAAATGCATTCATTCATAGTTATTTGAATATGAAAAAAAGAAAACATGAAAAGAGGAGTTAAAAAAACGTGAAAAAAATGAGTCTATTTTCATGTAAAATAGTTAAATGTAGCACTTTTTGATGGAAAAAAATTGTTTATTTCAGTGAAATTATTATTTGTTTATTTTACATTTATTTGAACAGCTATCAATAGCTTGCGCCATTCCGTCAGCATCAGTTTACTATTTCCTGTTTTCCGTTATTTCATCTATCCTTTCTGATATTGTTACGGTTTTTTTGAAATCATTTTAAGAATTTTACAGATTTCAATTAAGTTTATTTCATAATTTCAGGTATTTTTGCTACATAAGTTCAGGTATTTTTGCTTTCCTGTTACATAGAAGCAATAATTTTACCAATGAATTTCGTAATTAACGTAGAAAAAGAAAGAAAAAATTCAACTCAATTATATCAAATGCAGTGAACAGTTTAATATCATGCGATACAGTTGTACTTTATCACAAACTTGTTTTTCTTTTCATTTTATATAACCATTTCAAATCTATACAGTAAAATTGTGATATATTCACCGTTATCATATCACTTCCTGTTATTCATATTACTCTTCATTTCCTTCCTTTTTTTTTCTTAAAGTTATCATTTATCACTTATTTACTCTGGTTGATAATCAATTCCAACAACTTTTACAAGATTATAGTAATCTACCTCTTATTACTCCATCATTTTAAAGAGTTCTTTGTTGATTGATAAAAGAATTATACGTATTTTCATTCCTTATGTATAAAAGAATTAGGAACTATTGAGTACTAAACAAAATATGAGAAGCTTTTAAATGATAACCACTAAGACAGTGAAAAATTATCAAACTTTTCTAATAGCCAAAAAGATAAACAATATCAAGATCGTTTAACCGAATAATTTTCGCATTCGCCGGTTTAATGGTAAACAGCATCAATGATTCAAATAATAAACTTACTAGAATACTACTGATAATAATATCATCATATATCCTTTGGCGATTTTGGATGAAATTTTAAAATGGAACTTTTAAAAAAAAGTATGATAATGCTTATTTCTCTTAAAAAATATTAGATATATTGCTAGTAAACAAAAATGTTATCCAAAATACAATCTTTCGTTAAAAATCACCTCAATGTTTATCCCTCTTTCTAATTGACCAAAAAAATTGATTTTAATCGAAGTATCTCGTTTGCATTTTTATGTAAGAACTTTCGTTTTTAGTAAGTTTAAATATTTATCAATATTATAAAAATGAAAGAAATGAAAGTTAAGTGATTTTTGCTACAACAAAGTAATCAAATGCCACAGATAATCAATTCTAGCACTTTGATCAATTTTTTAGATGAATATTTGAATAATGACGAAAGAATATGAAATATTTAAAATCAATTAATAACTTCTTCTCGTTGCTATCAAAGTTTAAACCAATTAAATGAAAAGATAATTTGATTTGCTAATGTTAAGACAAATGCAATCAAAATCGACATAAATTTGATTAAAATATCAATTTAATTCATTCCATTTAATCTTTACTATAAAAAAATCTAATACTTTAATTTAAAGTCATCCAGAGATTTTTTACTCCCTTCATTTATTTCACTCAATTTTTTTAAAATTGAAAATCCTCAACGAAATACTCTAAATGTAGTTCTATTAGGATGAATGGAATCACTCAAGTATTAAAGATTTGGATGATGGTAGGAAGAGTATGAAGTATTTGAAGATCAGAAAATATTTAGTGAAAAATGAATCCCGTTTTCGATTACACAGCTCAAGAATTTTCCTCTTTTTTTCTTTTCATTTTTTTATTTTTTATCTTTTTTAATAATCAAAGAAAATTTCTTCTGGATAGATTCGATTGTATTACATATCAGATACGAATAATTTATTGGTTTCATTCATATTTCTTTATAAGGAATAAATGAAGTAAATCACAATATTTCAATTATGAGAAAGAATTACCTGAATGAAATCTTTGAGAAATAGATTGGAGATTAGAAGTCGTTAATCCTGGTGTATTGATTCCGTTGCTTAAGTTAATCTTCTTTAGACACCCTTCCTTGCCCTTATATAGCGTATGTAAACCGGAATCAGAATCCGGAAACAAGCAAAAATAAGGAATTGAGCTGAAGACGCCGTTGAAAGTTTTTAGTAAAAACTTCATTTTGTTAAAACAATTTAAAAATTTGAGTGTCAAATTTCAGGCATTAATAAAAATGCCGAATTTGAGTAATAATAGGTAAGTGAAAATTGAGCTTATGCTGCCACACAAAAAGGTTAAACTCTTTAAAACATAAAATTAAATAGCTGAGAAAAATGTCAACTGAAAAATATCAAGTTTTTTTTTTCAATTTTTGAAAAATGTAATAAGTACTTACCTGTATCAACGGGTTACAATCCCCTATATCATATCGATTACAGTCTACCTCATCATTCAGATCCTTGTTGAGGTATTTTCTAGCTCGCTCTTCTCGAATTGCATTAAATTTCTTTAGCAAACGATGTACTTCTTGTAAACCGTTCTGTTTGCTTTGATTTCTATCAAACATTTTAACTGCAAATTAACATACATAAATTATTTTACAAATTTTTTTCACTTCGCATTTCCGTTAAAACACTAAGAAATAATTTTTTTCGAAATAGCAGAAGCTTTATAACGAAGCAAAAAAAAAAAACATTAAAAGTGATTTTAAAAGCAGAAAGTTTCTGCTGGGAAATGAAAATTTGATTGAAATATCTAGCAGATCTTTACGTTTGTAATTATTTATAATTGTGGAAGTTCTTTTAATTACTTGAAAATCAGTAGGAAAATAAAACCTTTTTCCAGTATATAAGTTGATTCGTTTTAAAAGACTCACAGAGAAAAGTGATTTTTTGAATTTTAAAATTATACAAAATGTCAAAAGATTTACAAATATAAAATTTGAAGTAATAATTGCAAGTTAATTAATTGTAAAGAGAAGGTATTTATGGAAAATATGAAATTTTCCTGTAGTCATAATGATCTAATTAATTATCTTTCCATATTAATTAGGATGAAAAAATCTAAATTTATTATACTGAAAAAAGAAAAATCCGGATAAACTTTATAACTGTTAATAATGAAATGAGTAAAAAAGGCTGTTTCTATTTAATTCCTCGCTACTTCTATCATATAAGTGAAGTTCGTTTGATTAGTAGATGAAAAATTTGACAGAAAAAGCATGATATTTTAATTTAGATAAGAAATTACCTGAAGTATTGCTAGCGACTGCAATGCTCGAAGTAGCTTCGAGTTGAACTGATTCATTAAGGTTTACTTTATCATCAACTTCTGTCTCAGTTCTTTCTATCTGATCGCTGTTTGTCTTTTCCTGTTACATAGATTTCTTCTGATTTTCTTTTATTTTATCAGTTTTCACAATAGTTGCGGTAATGGAACGAAGAATGATTAATCATTAACTCTGAGAATATTGTCAGTAAAAAGAGTATTAGAGAGCCATTCATATTTTTCACTTTATAAATAATAATTAGCAATGTTAATTTTATTATAATAATTGATGATATATTTATAAAGTACTTTGCTGATTTTAAATTACCTGAAAATAATTACAGTTTGAGGATGATACAGATGATACAGTTGGTAGTGCTGAGATCTCCTTGGAAGTTAAAGTATCATCACGTGGTGACAAATTTACCACTACTCTTACTTTATCGCTTGAAATCAATGGTCGCATATTGTCGTTGTCGCTTTTCATATCAAAACTTTCTAAAAAGGGTTTAATTTGATAATCTAAAAAGCGAAAAAACTTTAGCTTCCATTTATAATCTGAATATGAAGAAAATTTCTAATAAAATAATCCTAATTTCAAGTTCAAAAAAAAAGACCATCATGCTGAGATTTCTGAATTTCTTTATGCATTTTCATCGATTCCGGTCTTGTACTTGCTGCATCGCTATTTCCAATAAATAGATTGCAACTTCGTCGAGAATGAACTTTATTCAGCTGTAAACAGAA
Organism: Cruorifilaria tuberocauda; assembly: GCA_013365365.1. Taxonomy (NCBI): domain Eukaryota; kingdom Metazoa; phylum Nematoda; class Chromadorea; order Rhabditida; family Onchocercidae; genus Cruorifilaria; species Cruorifilaria tuberocauda. The sequence goes on from JABVXU010000066.1 coordinate 76,671, forward strand.
TAAATTCTAAAAAAAAATCAGAGAAAAATTGGAAGATTAAGAAAGAATTGATTGCAGTAATTATCCAAAATAGCAAAAAAATGTGTGATAAGATAATTCAATAAACCTTTTTATGTGGAAGGATGGATGAAACGGCGGAAAATTTCTCAAACTTTTCTCGGATTGATTCGATTTTTTTTGCTTTACGATTTGCTTTCATATCACCGGGAACTACGGTAGCATGATATAAATAGGTACCATTTAACTGTACCGTATCAACCATCTTTAATCAATATTACTTGAATCAATTAAAATAAGATATTATGTGAATTTGATCAAAATATTCTTAATTTATGGTTTTCTTATTTTCTCCTATAATATTGCAAATATTTTCAAAAAGTGCACCTTCACCGCTGGTACAATACGTAATTCACACTTTTCTCCATCGTTTTTTGTATCATTAAGCACATTACTTCTGTAATTACAAAAATTTGTAAAAAAATTAAAATTATTAATAAAATTCTGAAAGTCAAACTGAAATTTAAAATTATTAATGCCATGAGAGAACGGGAAATTTTAAATATACTTTCAAAATTCGTAAAAAAAAAAACAAATTTTAATAAAAATTTTCGAAAGGACTAACGTAGATTTTGAGGGCGTGAGAGTTTGCGTGTTGCAACGACGAATTTCACTGATTACAGTGAAGTTATTTTCGGCAGATGATTTTCGTCGTTTAAAACGTGGTGATCGTAATGGTGGTACTGTATTCAGCTCTCTGGATAATTGCAAAAATCGAGCACATAACTTTTGAACTACTCCTGGACCATAATTAATTTCTAAATATTTTCAACTTTATAATAATTTATTAATATATCGAAAATTTGACTAAATCGGAAATAACTAAAAGTTTAAACAGTTTTAAAAAATTTCAAACATAACCGTTTACTGTAGAATCGCTATCGCTGTTTGATTCTTCGGTTTGCTTATTAAATTTGAAATTCTGAAATGATTGAAATATTCTTCATTATATAATTCGTCATAATTATGAATAATTTTTTTGAAATTAAAAAAAAATTTTCGATTAATTTTTCATGGTCCAATTGATAAATTGAATTTTTAAAAATCGATAAATACCATCAATTTAATGAATTATGATAATATACGATTTACTGTTAATTTTATTTATTTCATATATCAATTTAAAAGATTGACTATAAAAAGACTGAATAAATGAAAACAAACAAGTACAAATCATAGATGTGTCAACAAAACTAACAAAAAAGGATGACTCCAAACACATATTCCAAAGAAAAATCCTGGATCAGTCAATATTTCTTCGGCTTAAACACAATTTTACTCCCAAATTAATCAATTTTGATTACCTGGGTACCAGTCCAGTTCAAAAAATAAAAAAACAAACGTTTGTATCACTTGAAACCATTTTTGCTTCTCACAATTTCTCGGAAAGAATGTCTGAAATACAATGAATAAGATGAAATAAATTAAAATGTTATTGTTAATTTGAATATATCACGACCTGAAAAATAAACTCCAATTTTTCCAAAAAAAATGATTGGAATTATGTGAAAAAATGGTAATAAAAAAAGACAAACACTGAAAGAAATCTTCAAAAATTCGTTCTTTCATTTTCATACTCAACTTTTTTCCAAAAATACTAATTTTTCGCTAGCTCAAACTTTTATAATTTAATTATTTAAAATAGTAACATAAAACAATCTAATTAGTTTAAAGTAGTAATATCAAAAAATAAAGTAGCAATATAAACTAAATTAAAGTAATAATACAAAGTAAAGTTTAAAGTAACAGTTAATAAAATAATCACTTAGAATGATAAACTATATAAGTTATAGGAAGTGCTGATTGCTAAGCAATCTCTTATACTAACTGAATTTTAATTTTCAAACTAACAAAATTGATAGCAATTTAAAGTTTAAACATTTTTAAAAAATTTTTTCAACAAATTCAACTTGCCATTCTTATTGTCAATAATTTACGAAATAAAAAATTATTTACAAATTGGCTTGGGCAATTTTTCACTCGAGTAAATATTGAGATGAAACCAGTTCAAGGATTTCGTAAGTTATTATTTTTAATTGAATAAGAAATAAAATAACTATAAATTGAAGGAACGAAAAAAAAAAAAGATAAATTTGACAAAGAAGAGATCTGAATAAGTGTTATAGACTTAATTGATTTTATTTTTTTTTAACTTTTCACTTATCAAACGGGAAAGTTGCAATGATAAGACATTATGAACAATAAAAACAGTTTGCAACAGATAAAAAATAATATATTCATGCATGCAATTTTGTTATTCTCTGCAAGTAATTATATCGTTACGTGAATGCACTGATATTGTTCTGCGCACATATTCGTATCTTTGCGTGCAAGCAGTCATATCGTTACGTGCATGTATTGCGTTCGTATTGCGTGCATAATCGTGCATGATCATAGTGTGTATACATATTCGTCTCGTTGCGTGCATGCATTCATATTTTTTGCATGCAAGCAATAGTATCATTGCGTACATTGCAGTAGTGAGCAATTTTGAATTAAATTAAAGTTACGTAGAGCCTACTGGTCGGTCCATTTAGCCAAAAAATCAACACATTTTCTTCTTTTGTACACAAAACTAACCAATGCAAATCAAGCAATGTCAAAATTCTTTCATCTTAATGAAATTACAAAAAAAAAAAATTTTTTAACAAAATAAGCGAACTGTCAATAATCAATTCATTGTTTGAATATTGGAAAAATGAATGAACGGTTCAACCGGAAATTTCAACTTTATCCTAAAATTTCATTTCTATAAAAAAATTTATCCGGTCCGGAAATTCTAATTGGGTAAAAAGATTATCCGGAAATTTTAGTTGGATAAAAATTGTGGCGCTGAAAGGAGGAAAGAATGAAAAATCCGTTTGAGAGATCTTTTAGACAAGCAGTCCGAGACATTCCTTCTCCTTCAAAGTCCATTGCAAACAAATAGTAAAAATTGATTTTAGAACGAGTGGATGAGAATGAACACGCATGGTTTGCTATATATAAGTATAGATAATACACACACATACACACACCCACACCTACGCATACACACACATACACCCATGCACACACTCACATACACACACACACACACACACACACACATATACACACACATAGTTGTATATAATGCTTTCAAAATTTAACTTTTTAAAAATTCTAAAATGAACTGAAATATTTAAAAGTATAATGCTGATTTTAAAAGCATTCTATGATCGATCCTTAGAAGTATTTTTTTTTGTTACTTACCCTTTTGTTTGTATGTATGGGTAACGTGTGTATGTGTGTGTGTGTGTGTGTGTGTGTGTGTGTGTGTGTGTGTGTGTGTGTGTGTGTGTGTGTGTACGCGCGTGTATGTGTGTATTTGTGTATATTGAAATTTACTTTTTACCTATTCTCTTATCTGATACACCAAAAATTTTTGATTTAAAAATAAGAAAATTATCATAAATATTCAAAGAAATAAAATTAACCTATCATTCACAAATTAATAGCTAAATTCAATTTTTCATTTTTCCAATATCTATCGATAAGGTAAATAACGGAGAAGTAAGATAAGTAATGAAGAAGAATATCGACAAGTGAAGAGAACGTGAAAAGTGTTAACGCGCTATTTCCGTAAAATTAACCTATCATTGACAAACTTATAGCTAAATTCAATTTTTCATTTTTCCAATATCTATCAATAAGGTAAGTAACGGAGAAGTAAGGCAAGTAATGAAGAAGAATATGGAAAAGTGAAGAGAACGTGAAAAGTATCAACACGCTATTTCCGTATATGCTAATGCTTAAAACGATTGCGCTCTTCTGGCTTTTCCACCCCTCTCTTTCGTGGCGCTAAATGTATTCTGTACCAAATCATCGCACAATCACAGATTGTTTAATAGATAAAATAATCTTTTTTTGACTGAAACGAATAGCATAAATGTATTAATTTGAATAAATCAGACAATTTAGCTTTTATCACTTTGATTTGTGTTCTGATACTTCCAAGCAGTTAATTCAGTAATGCTGGGAAGAAGCACTGAAATGTAAAAAGTAGTGAAATCAAAGTGATATAACGTAAGCATGGAAGAACTACTGGACTATTCAAAATAATTTAACTAAAATTTGTAAATGAAAACAATTTGGCTTATTTAAATTAATCTCGTAATTTTAATATAAACTCCGAGTAAGGGCAGTAGATACTTTATATTTTAGTACACATGTGAAAATTTTAAAAACTGTTTGTTCCATTTATTAATAATCAAATAATTACAGGAAATAAATATTGAATAATAATTATGAAATTTTAAGTTATTAAATTATGAAAGCTATTAAAAACAAATTAGAAATATTAAAATTAAAAATATTATAATTATTAAAAATAAGTAATGAGTAAGGAATAAATAGTACTTTCCATTGACTAATAGTACTTCCATTGGCTAAATAGTACTTCTATTGGTTAACAGTAAAAAGTAAATTTCAACATACACACATACACACATACATGCACGTACACACACACACACACACACACATACTCACGTTACCCATACATACAAACAAAGGGTAAGTAATGTGTGTATGTGTGTATGTTGAAATTTACTTTTTACCAATAATAGTACTTCCATTGGCTTTTTATCAGTGTATTACTTCAAGTGCAGTTAATCTGATCACAATTAATATCTATAGATAATATGGCTTAAAGTTACTTACTTTTATTCGAGATCGAGACAGCGATATAGTCGGAAAAAACTAATATATAGCCATTATTATACTATTTGAAATATCTTGGCTCATAACAAAGTTTATCATTTTCATTAATTTATAAATCTTCAAAACATTACTACTACTGTCAAGGTATTACTGTAATTTTAACATGAACAGGTATGTAATTTTCGACTTTTTTTTCTTTTTTAAATAAATTATACAAACATGTTTTGTACTTGCAAATTATGCCGAATTAAATCAATTCGTTTAGTTTCGAAATGAAATTCAAATTTTCCATGATTATTTGAATATTCAGCAAAAAACATCGTTCGGACATGTTGAAGCAGAAGGAAAAAATGAAAATTCGCTGAAACAATTCAATGATAAGTTGTAAAAACTTATCATTCATTACTTATCATTTTTATCAACTTATCATCTTTAACTTATCATTTTTTATTATTATATTTCGATTAATTTGAAATTAACTCTTAAAATATTCAACGAGAATTTGAAAACAACTTTGAATTTTTATTATGGAACTCAATGATTTTCCGGCATTCTTTTACTTTTTCATATCATTTTCTAATTTCCACAGATAATATTTCCTTTCCTTTAATTTTTTTTTTTTTAAATTCTTTTTCCGCCGATTGATAATCACATGACATTAACATAAGTTTTTATCAATTTAACCGAAAGAAAAAAAATGAATGAAATCTATCAAAAAGAAATTGTCAGTCTCTTTTTCTCCTCTTTGTAATATCTAATTAGCCAATGGAAGTGCTATTATTGGCAAAATCGTTGTGTTTTTTTTTTGAAATTTCAAAATTTGTGTTTTTAGCAAATCTTACAAACCAATTCTCTCATCGATAATTGAACATGAAGCTGATAACTGATCGATCATTTCACAGGTAAAAACTGATAGTGTAAGAAGAAAGATTGTTCAGCGAATTGCTATTCCTATGGATAAAATTAATTCATACAAAAGAAAATTTTCTTTTTTGATAATTTTACCATGAAAATATAATTAATTAAAAAAAAAAAAAAACCTTATCAAATTTTTTCGCATTTCAAAATTCAATTAGCAATTTTGATGTTACCATTATTTGTGTAAAGATCTAATTAAACTAATTATTTACAAGCTTGATCTAAATTATCTGAACCAATGAACTGTTATTTCACAGTTTACATTTTCAATCATTTTATTTCTATTTAATTTTTCCAATCTTCCAACCTGCTGTAGTTTTCTTTTCTTTTTTTTTTTCAGTTACGATCAAGGACAATAACAAACGATAAAGAGATGATAAAAAGTAAAGCAAATTAAATTTCACATGACGAACAAATAAACAATGAGTAATCATTGATCGTTCCAATGATCGTTGATTGTGGTATAGAAAAAAATGAACCTTTTAGTTATAAATGATTCTCTTTATTGTTAAACTATACTTCCTTCTGTCTGCCTGTTCATATAAAACAAGGTCATTTACAAACCAAAAAGATTTGTAATAATTGAGTAATTTAATTACGAATTCAAATAAGTAATACTTCAAATTAGCATAATTAATAGAGCAAACAATAGGCCATTTAATCTTATCTTTTCAACTTGGCTATTTATCGCAACATATCCAAGAAAAGTAAAATATTATTTAATCAAAACATTATTTAATTTTACTACTTATTCTTCAATAGCAAGTATAATTGTAATCGAAATCAAATGATTCGATTTTCCGGTTGAAAAATAACATGCGGAGTGATGAGAGTGCTTCCGGTACACTGTTAATCGTTAACTTCCGGCTATCGAATCCGGTATATTCAGTTTGAAATACCAATTGAAACATTATCACCATTAGGTGATCTTTGCACTACTACCAACACTTTTTAAATATCAAATTTTGTCAATTTTTCATTTAAGATCGATTTGATTTGTATTTCTAAAGAAGAAAATGAACTGAAATTTATATTGGTGAGAATTAAATGTAAAATAAAATTAATCTGTTTATGTCAAAAAATTCAACTTCAAGAATTCAATTCATAATTAGCTGAAAAAAAAACCTAAAACAAATAATTAGGTTAATTATTAAAAACTATGATTATGGAATAAAATAAGTCTTTAAACAATATTTCTATTCAGTACTCTTCGATAAATGTTTTAAGCAATAAGCATATTCACTAACTAATATGTTATTTAAAATATTTTCTAATATATTACTTAAATTATTAATATATTATTTAAATTATTAATTACTAATATATTACTTAAACTTTAAATTATTAATATATTATTTAAATTATTTAAATTACTAGTATATTACTTAAATTAATTATAAATTCCAAAATAAAAATAAAGGATGATTATTATTCAAAATTCTGATAGTTTCAAATTTCAATTAAAGAAAAATAAATAAATAAATGGAAATTAATTTCTATGCTTCTCATATAAATTCCATTTATTAAGTAATAAATTAGATTAATTAAATGAAGAATTAAATATTCCATTTAATATCAATGAAGAGGAAACAATTGATCAATTGAATAAGGAATAAATTAAGTGATCTGAAAAGATGGAATAATATTGAAAGCAATGATCGAGGAATGATTTCAATGAGAGGAATTGAATTGTATCGTATATGATCATAAAATTATACATGATCCATTAGTGATTGCTTGTTACAAAAGCGCAAACGCAAAGGGAAATTGAAAAAGGATACAGTCTCATTCATTCATTGATGATTGTTTGGGTGAAGGACTCTGGAAATGACCTTGTTGGGCGGATTTCATCGTCTATTCCTATCTTTCTTACATCCTAGAAAATGACCTTATCTTATCATATCAGTTATGATCAAAGACTTTATTTGATATTTGATAATGTTGAATTAATCCGTATCTAACTTCTGATAATCAACGGAAATTATTTATTCTATTAATTTTTCATTTTTAAATTTATTCCAAATTATTCATTTTTCACCTTTTAATTTAAGTTTTATTATTTTAATTATTAATGTTTCTTGTATTCTGTGAAATTATTCCTTGCACTTACACTATCTTTGCTTTCTTTAATTTTTATGTTAGCTTATATTTGGAAGTTAAGCTTCAGTGAGAAATTGATGAGCAATAATTATTATTGAAATTCTTTAATATGCAATTCTTCTAATTTAAAAACGATCTTTCAGTGTTGTTTAAATAGTCTGAAAGTTCAGAAAGAATTTGAGTGATAAAAGAAAGAATGATAATCTGTGACAAATTGAATGATAACAGTTATCTGCTCGTAACAATGTTTGTTGATAATACTTTATATTATCAATGAAAATGTTAATAGGTCAATGCTATATGGTTAACCTAATTTTAAAAATTCATTTCAAACATATTGCTCTCTTTTCTCTATATAAGGTTAATCTTCAAGTGGCATATTTCAGAGAGAGAGAGAGAGAGAGAGAGAAAGAGAGAGAAACTCGGAAAACATCTGACTATAATGGAACAATTCGTAGATTTTCTACATTAATTTCGCAGATCGCAATATCAATATCAGATATTTATTTCTTATTGAAGCTTATGATAATCCTATCTGAACATAAAGCTAAGCCTAAGCCTAAGCCTAGTAAATGATTTCAATTTCAATTCAATTAATTCATTTGATAAGCTTCATTTCATAAGGTTCAATTCTTGGGATTACCAAATTTGTTGGTGAAAACACAATAAGTTTTACTTATACCCTAGAATAAATTATAGCTAAAATAATCCCAATCAGGTGCTAAGCTCTGTTAAATTTAATTAAATCTAATTTCAATTTAATTTAAGTACTTATTTCAAATTTCCTTGATTCGAATTCAAATTTCATTGGTTATGCTTTCACATAATTGCAATAGGTAGGATAGATAACCTGGTGCAACGGAAGGGCAATACATAGCTCGTTTTTTTGGGGCAGTGGACGAAATGTACGTACACGTACGCTTGTCAAGAATGGGGAAAAAGTGAGAAAGGTAATGCATTCATTCCGTTTACATTAAAGTTGAAATGCTGTTGCAAGGAAAAGCTTTTCAATCATACGGAAATATAAAATAAAACGTGAAATTTACTTCGTTCGTTCAATCAAAAACTTTTCGAAGCTAATATTTTTTGACCTCAAAAATAACCTTTTAAAAGTATACCGCTTTCTCAAACAACATATAGCTAAATTGTCATCGTAAGTCTACAATTAGAAAATATCATTCCTTTAAGAAATTATCGGAATTATTTCAACGTTGTAGAATTTTTTAAAGTATTTCCTCTCAACAGTATTACCTGAAATAACTCTCATAAAAACAATGTATTTAATTAGAGTAATGAAAGAAATGAATATGAGAAGATAATAAATTAAATAGCAACATCGGAAGTTTTAAGGAATGTTTTTGATCCATTTCCGGATCAACCCTTTCTATTCATTCTAGACCGTTTCTTCATGATAATGATACTTAATAATATATTATATATAGTCTAATTATTTCTCATCGATACTTAACAATATATTAATTATATCCGGTCTAATTATTTTTCAAAAAAATCAAACTTTTTGAAAAATAAGCGGAAATTTAATTAAATTTGAAAAAGACGAAAAGAGCCGTAAGACACTTAGAGAGAAAGAGGGAGTGGAAATAGTTGAGGAAAAGATTGAAAGAACACAGTGCTGTAGCTCTTTTCTGGGATTAGAGATAAGAGAATGTTTGGATTATTGCAATGGGGTCTTTTCTATTATGGTTAGGTGAAATGCGGGGATGGAATTGGATTAGCTGCTTCTTACTGGATATTTAAAGCTAGATCGTAATACCGGAATCGGAAATACTTCTATGCCTTCTTGGTTCGCTTAGGTATATTTTACAAAGTTGCTTTTGTTGAATTTTAGGCTTTCTCGAATACGATGGGTTTAATGGCGGAGAGTTTCATCGATGTTAAACCAGATCCAGCATTGCTTGATGCTAATTTTGATGGTTATAAACTCTCGCTTGATCCTTTCCCTATTTACAGCTATCCTCTAGAAGTTCCAGGTGTGTTATTTGTCATTTATTTATATTAATTGAACGACGCTAATCATTTCCTTATTTTTGTAGTTAAATAATCGAATATCTCCGTTCATCTCCAGCTTAATAGCATCACTTGATCATGCTAACGATTATTAATTAGATGATTTAAGAGATATTTATATAAGAGAATCAGTGATATCAAATTCGAAGTAGGTGTTGAAATAGGAGAAACTATGATAGATTTCATTATTCAACGAAGATCATGACAATTTAGTAATATATCCGTTATTTGTTCCTATTTGTAGTTATCCTTAGAAGTTTCAAGTTCTCTAACATGTTGTATTTTATTGTTTATGTCAATTGAGTTGCTCTGATTTTACCTCTTATTTTTATAGTAATGTGATTGAATATTTCCTGCTTCGAATAGCATCACTTGGGATGAATGAATCGATAATATTAAGAGAATTTTAGTGCGTGAGTTGCAAACAAACAGTACTCAATATGGATTCGAGCACATTAAACTTTTTAACGACGTCAATTATTTAACATACGATCCTCATGCATCTGACTCTAAACATAGCCGATTCGTAACTATTTTGCAGGACTTTCACTTATGTTTGATTGCTTTTGATACCCAGGTAATCAGATTGCTATTGTATATTTTTTGGTCTACTTTAATTTTATGATAACTTTTATTCTTTTGAAAAATGAAATTTCAATCTGTTAAACTCTGCTACAGAATCTAACACTGTAATATCTAGATAATTTTCTATGTATTATTAGCTTTGCGTCGTCCTTGTATATCATATTATTTTAAAACAATTCCTTGTATTTAGTTAGATAGTTTTTCAAAGATGAAATTCTAGTATTCTGTTTATGTAGTAGACTTGGTACTTGTAAGTAGTTTTATGCATATGACTAGTGGCTGGGATATTTCCCTCGCAAATACTCATATCACTTCTGGCTGAAAGTGGTGATAAATAACGAAAGACATTTTTTTGCAAGTAGTTTCAAGATTTCATGAAGAAGAGGTTGGCTAATTTTTTCTTCAAAATTTTTGCAGACAAAGGAATTCTACGTTAGTAAAAACCATGTAGTCATCTCTGTACCACCAAATGAAGAAGTAATACAAGATCGATATCCAGCTACAATATCGTTTCCAGATGCTAGCCATGCCTTTGTATCTAATGGCTTTGGTCAGCTTACAATGTATGTTACGGGTGATCGACGCAATACGACAGCTTGGAAGGTTATCGCTACCATTTAGTTTCCTTTTTTTCTGATATGAATTTTGAAATTATGAGCAGATTAGACTAATATTTCGCCTGTATCTTTATAGTTTGCTATTCCTTATTATGATTTTTAATGTGTATAGATGTTTGATTTAGGAATGTTTAAGTGTCAAGCCGCTCGTTGTCGGTGGTGAAGTAAGCTCATTTATAATTATTGAAAGCCGCTACATGGAAAATAAATTTGACGTATTGCTACGATCTGTTGTACCCAGCAAGAAGTCTTCAATTCAAGGAAACTTTTCAAACAAAATAGTTTGGTTAACTGTTATGAAGGGTCAGTGATTGGATTCCTAAAAATTCGTTTATCACCGTATGTTTTCATGCTTTGTGATATGTGTTCAGAGCACTGTAAGATTTCTTTTTTGTTAGAATAAAATACATGGATCGTATGAAAAAAGCAGTACTATCGCAGGTAATTTCGATAAAGTTCTCATTTTAAATCCGGTACCTTGTGCGATGTGTTTCAGAAGCTGAGAAAATGAAGATGGTTCAAATTCGCAGCATCATATGTACTGGCCATACTGAAATGGTCACACTTGATAAACTGCCTGAAAGCTTAATTGTTATCAGTACTGGTGAACTAAGTTTCTGTGAGAATGGAGTAAGTGCAGCAGATACTAACGGTCGAGGAATGAATGAAGAATATGGTAAAAGTTTCTTGAGAAATTTTTAATTGAATTGTATTTTAATTGATTCAATTAAATTTATAAAGTTTCTGACTTTTTCATGATTTCAGAAGTCGAAGCTGCAAAGTTAGCAAAGAAAAGATACGCTTGGTCTCAAACAGGAACTGATGTGACAGCTGTGTTTACTTGTGATGAAACAATTTCAAAAAAAGATGTTTCGTTATCACTTAGTGCCACATCCATTCATTTTTCAGTAAAGGGTGTAATACTTATCGGTGGCATTCTTGGTGGCTCAGTGGACCCAGCATCATCAACTTACACTATCGATGACAACAAGTAAGTTGCTTGTCGTTAATAAGTTGGTTTAATTTTGTATTCTGATTCTGTCATATCATTTGGTCTTTATCGTAATTTATGTCATACCAATTAAAAACAATTTTTTTCTCACTGGAGATATTCGTTTTTCATTTTTTCACGGTATATCCTTTAATAAAATTTTCCTGCTTGAGATTAGAACTGTTTCTGATTAAAAGTGGAGGCGGTTTAACGAATTGGTCGGAATTGGTGCTGAATGATGATCAGGGCATCTACGAAGTCAATAATGAATCATTGAATATTGCGTCAGAGATGCTAGAGCGCTTCACATCCGAATCGCAGGTTTTACAAAATTAATAATCTATACTTGGATATTAAATTTTCCTCTTTGATTTGTAATTCTCTTTCTTAATTTCGTGTAAGTTTAATGGGTCATCAGGCTCTGGGTAATAGTGGAGTTGATCGAAATTTTAACATCGAACAAATGGAAGATTGTGATATCAGTACGGATGATATTTGCAAAATTCGTTGGTTGAATTGTGTTTCACAAAAGTTAGATCATGAGGTAATTGTTGCTATTATCTGCTTATAGCTTTCATGCTTTGTGAAATGATTTAAGGGCTAGTTAAAGCTACTGCGCTTTTCTCAAATGTTTACATTCCGTTTGCAATAAAGACAATGATATTACATGATATGTTACTAATTATTCTTAGTAGTGAAACAAAACAGAAAGTTGAATTTAAATGATACCATTAGCTGTACTTCTTTTTAAATCTATATCCTTATAGAGTGATATAACGACACACAATATTTTGTTTTCTGTACGTTTGGATTTTGGACCACGTTTTCTGTGTATTCGTATGGATGTCGATGGTATTTTATGGAAATTTACGGAAGAAAGCAGAAAAGTCCAACATCACGCAACATTCAACGCATTTGGATACGTTCAGGCATGTGTAAAATTTGTTAAATTATAATTCTTATGGAAAAGCCTAGAAGTTTGTAGTTGTAATAACATACAATAAAGTAAGAACTATTAATTTTCTAGATGAATTTATGGTGTTTATAAACTCATATGTGAAAAAATGAAAACCGCACTTTTTTATTGAAAGTTAAGAATCCAAGATTCAAAATCATTCTTCTAGTACCGAAAAGATGGACTGCTTTGAAATATGTATTTAAAACATGTATATTTTAAAATTTGGTATGTTTTTGTAGGCATCTAAAACGCAGCGAAAATTCAGTACCTGTCCAGTTGATTGTTCATATGCTGTTATTGTCGAAGGAAAACGACATGCGTTTGTTTATTGGCAACCATCAACAGTAACTTCTGGTATTCATCATCCATATTCCATTGTGCTGAGTAAAGTAAATAGTTAGTTACTTTTATGAAAGTTAATTATTCTTTTCAGATTTGCGGAACCGAAAAACAGGTCGTCGAGTTGCTGGTGTTGCTAAGCAGCAGCTTATATCTCTATCTAAATCTTCTGAGTTTTGCGATGCAAATGCTGTCACGGAGAATATTGTTGGCGTTCATGCTGATAATAAATTTCTTTTTATTTTAACTACCGCCGATGTTTTTGCTGTGCTTTTAAAAAATTCTCAATTACAAGAGTAAATCTCTCATTTAAATAAGCAAAGCTGCTGAATTTTGGCAGTTTATCAGAAATTAATAAAAATGATTAACCTAGGTGCATATTGTAATACAACGGAGTTTTGACATACGGTGACTTCCTATAATTTTATAATTAAGTATCAACGTTGTAAATAGTTTTTGTTGTATCTATCTTATTAATTTGCAAATAAAAACTTTGGATAAAATGTTTTCTCTAGTCTTACATAAAAGTTATGCTACTGCTGCTGTGGAAGTTATATAAAATTTGATTTAAAAGGAATTAGTGAGTGCAGGTATTATGTTATGATTCCTTATGGACGCTATTCCCACGCCAGATATACGGTAGAAATCTTATTTGGAAAATTTCTGTTTATATATTTAATTCAATCGGTGTGTTTTATACTCAATTCGATGTTGGTTTGGTTGAATGCTATTATTGACGATTCGCTTTTTCGCAATATCTGTTCATTGCAAACCAGATTCTGATTGTTTGTTGATCGTTCTTTTCTTTCTGATAATTTCGGTAATTTGATAGGTTTAGATAAATGCGTTTTAGGCCTGAATGATATCCTCGTTTTGGCATCAAAATGTACAGAATAATTGAATTGTTATAGCAGTATGTCTTTGTCATTTGTGGATGATCATTTCCAATTTGCTGAAATGAACATTAGGCATACGGGTAATATGGATGAAACCATGGCAATGGTACGTCGAGCAGTGCGAATGAGTTACGATTGTGTTGTAATTAATACTGATATAGGACAATTGACACAGGACGAGATAAATCTAGTAAGTCTTTCATTTCAGTGCAAGCAAGAATATTGAACGCATCATTATCTGTCTTAGAGACAGCAAAATAAATTTCCAAAATTATTTTGACACAGATAATCAAATTATTTGATCGATCATTATTTGCGAAATCGATGTAGAAATTCGAATAAATATGTATACTAGTTATCACTTTCCTTTCTTACAAGTTTTTTGAACATCAGTTTTAGAGTGATGATCCACCACCACGCAAGAAAAAAAAGAGAGGTGGTAAGGAGCGGAACATTATACCGGATCCAGTTAACATTGATTGTTCCCAGTTGGATACCAGTATGCTTGAAGTAAATGGAAAACGTCTCAGGATTTTCAGGTATGTCAGTAGATGGTTTTCTTTTGCATTTTTATTCTTTCAATTAAATGTAACTCTGCAATTGATATAGTGGTTGAGTGATTTTTTCTAAATTATAATCTCCATGATTTATTTGAAAGAAGTCGTTGTGATGCGTGAAGTTGTAATGAAATGATTTAACATTGAATTGATTGAACTACTATCCTAATTTGTCTCAAATTTTTAGCCGTTTAACTACTACAGTATCAAACAGTACAGAAGTTCATTTACTAATGCATCATCCTCAGCTGAAAAAATACGATTTGATTGCCGTACGTCCATCAGATGATCAGATTCTTCAGACGCTCAGCAGGAAGGGTGATTTTGTTGATATTATCACTTACGAGCAGGCATCAACATCTGTTGGTTGGCTCAATAAAAGCAAGGTAGATTTTCCACGCTTTTTAATCCGTGATGAAGTTTTGTCAACGTTTCAATTCCTTTTCAAAAAGTAAAGTTATGCCGCTTAGATCATTAAATTTAACACAAGATGCATTTTTCAAATTTCAGCTGGTATAATAATATGCAAAAAGATAATATGATCTGAATCTGCTTCAGATTATTCAGCTTTGTGTTAATGATGGTATAACATTCGAGATTACGTATGCCGATGCTTTGAAGGACAGCAGTCAAAGACGAGAGGTATTCATCTTACTATTAGTGGCACAGTGAAGTTTGGAATAATTATAGTTTTTTGTTAATAATTTATGCATGGGCCTAACTTCGACTGAAGTTTTTTCATGCTAATAATTTCTCTAATTTTTTTATTTGAGGTATTAACAAATGGTCGACAGTTGTTGATGTCAACAAAAGGTGGTAGAGGTGTTGTGATAGCAAGTGGAGCTGAAAGAATGATTGATATCAGAGCACCATATGATGCCGCCAATATCTTGGTTCTTTTTGGCATTCGTCCTGCATGTGCGCGGAAATTCGTTTCAAGTGGGCGATAAATTTTATTACTCTCGCTTTATAGTTCCTAACTCTTTTGCTTTGTTTGTTTTCAAAACTTCCTTGATGAAATTGCAAAATTCTTTCTTAAGGTAATGCGAAGAAGGCTTTGTTGAGAGCTGAATCTCGAAAAACATTGAATGGTGGTGTATTAATACGAACCAAGGATGATTTACCAAAGAATCTCTCTGTACGTTTGGATGTAATTAAGAAGATTATGCGAATACCTGAGTTTCGAGCTCAGCTGGAAATTGTGAAGGATGAAGCGGAAACCAAAAAGAATTGATTTTGGACAAAATGTTTTAAATTTATTTACTAAATTGGAGTTATTTTACTTTTTATTAAATTGAGGCATTGATTCTGCATTGGGCAAAACTAAATTGTCATCCTGCGTGTCAAGATTAGTTTTTTTCCTCTGTAGCAAAAAGATTTTCAGCACAATTCTTTGCGTTTGTTTTTATGAATGTATTTAATATCATTTGTTCGTTATCTTTAATATTATCGTTATCAGTTCGTATTTGTTGAATGTATTAATTTCACTTGATTTATCAAAAGAATAAAAACTTATATATGGAATATTTTCCATCTGCATAAATATTTAATTTCTGTTTATCACTGTTATATATTAAGATGGATTTATTTCCATTTATATGAATTTTTTCTCATTTTTCTATCTCATCTTACTTCAGGTGATTCAGATGCTTCAAAGATTAGTTGATTAACAAGTTGGATTGTATTTGAATTGCTCATCAGTTTTAAATTCTGAGGTTCTTTTCATATTCGTCCAGAATAATGTCCCTCTGTGCATAAATTCGTATTATTTATATATACAAGTAATTAAGAATGTGACGAATAGATGTGGAGAAAGTTTTTGAAGTTTGATCGGGATATTGTTCGAAATCTCTGGAGGGAAGCTATATGGAAATTACAGAAGAAATTGGGAATGAATGCATCATGGCCAGTGCTGTGGAGTAAGTTCAAGCTATCTGCGAATTTAAATATTTAAAAATTAATTCATTCTAATTTTATTGTAAAAATTTCAGCTGAAAGTAAATTGAAGTCTCTGCCTTCTCAACAGTTCATTGAAGTACTGAATGCATCACAGCAGGAACAACTTTCGGGCATCATCACTGAAGTGGAGGTTGGTTAACACTCTCTTCTGAAATTAAGGATTTAAGCCTCTCTTTCTCATTCTATATTTTGTTGAGATTCAACTCTTTTTATTCTCCGTAGACAAGCAAAAATTTTCGATAGATCCTATGTTAAATGAATCATTGAATTAATGGATTTCTTTCATCATACTTCCTATAAAAATATATTTTGGTGTTTGGTTGATACCTTCCAAATTTTGATCAAAATTTGAATAAACTAATTCGACGTTCGCGAACCCAAACAAAGGTTAAAATAAAATACATGCATTTAAGGCTATGACAAATAAATTCATCCGTTTCAGTTGTTGTCCCGTTGTTACAATTATTTTCCGGAACATTTAACAGATGCGGATTGGAAAAGATTGCTCCATTGTGAAACCCAGAAGGAACGGTTAAGCCATATCAAGTTTTGTCGTCAGAAGGAATTGAAAGAGTTGAAATGCGAGATGAAATATCAACAAAAAATTTTTGAGAAGTTGGAAACTTCAGAAGTCACATCAAAGTTTGCAATGTTTTTGGGCTCAGTACAACAAAGTATGTTACTTTAATGTAGTTAGTTTTTTTTTTCAGCATATCTCGGTTATCTCGTTATCACAAATTTTCTACGCTTACAGAAGAAGTTTTATGACCACTTAAGTCGAAAGGTCTTTGAAATAAATTTAGTCAAAAATTCATAAATATTAGACTATTTTCCTGTATGTCGTCTTCAGAGCGTATTACTGATCAACGCAGATTAATGAATCATTTACACAATCATCAATTGGACCCAAAACCTGCATTGCTGGTTGACTGTCGATTTCTTAATGAACTCTCACCTCAGGCTCTTTCTCAAACTTTAGTCCAGCTTTCCTATCTAGCAAGTGAGAACCGTGATCGGCGACGCTCATGGCCCCTATATTTTTTTAATTTTGATATGGAGAACGAAAGGATTTTGGAAGGACGAGATAGGTTAATGTCTTGTTAATGATTTATAATAAATATTTCCAGGTTCCTGAAAATAACGGCCAATTTTCTTGGATTTCAGGTATTTATCATTAGTTAATTCACCAAGAAACATATCCCTCACAATCTCACCGTCCAGTTACCTGAATTATTTCTCCTCTGAAGAAATAATTTATTTAAGTCCTCATGCCGAATTTGATTTAGAAGAGGTATGTTTTAAAACTGAAACTTAAAAGTTCAGTAATTTAAATACTAAAATATAAAAAAGCCTAAGGTCATATTTTCATGTCAGGTCGAAGGCTCAAAAGCATATGTTTTGGGTGGAATAGTCGATAGAGTTGCACAACACCGCTTGCACCCACATGCATCGTTCTTAGCTGCGAAGCAAGATGGAGTTGAGGCACGGCGACTTCCTATCGACAAATATATCAAGTTAGTTATATTTTACCTAATGATCATTGTGTCGGCATTTAAAGAGAGTTTGTGGATTTTTAAATTAATGGTTTTTAAAAAATTCTTCTGACATGAACTGATTATGGTTTTTTTTTTGTCAGAACGAAAGGTATTAGTGATCAGAACCACATATTTTTATGAAAGAGACAGAATAAGCTCGTTTAGTCTCTTTAAGTGCTGGCATAAAAATAATTACACGTACCTTGATCATTCCTTATCACTTTACATTTTACTCTCCCACAGTATTCGGTCATTTTTAAAAGCTGTCAACAAAAAATTATGTTTAAAGTTCATATTTTACATGAAAAATCACTTTTTTCACAGGTGGAAATCGGGTTCGAAAAGTATGACATTGCTCGCGGTCACATCAATTCTCTATAGTGTCTATGAATCTTGTGGTGATTGGGAAGTTGCTTTCAAGAAGTATGTTTTTTTTGGAAAAAACTGAATATTTAAAAACTGAAGTTGATGTAGATGAAAAGAGCTGATTTATAATAATAGAAAATTTTCTGAAAAACTGCAAACATTCAGATATGTACCGGTAAGAAATATCAGAGGACCAGAAGAAAAGAATCTCTATGGTCGACGTTTGCATGCATGCATACATGATTACGAGAAACGCCTACTAATGGAACTTAATCAGAGATTGTAAATGTCAGAAGGATATGCCTTACTAATATGCGGTGTAGAAAAATCAGTTTTCCAAATAAAATTATTTTTTGAATTATGCATTAAGCTGCCAATGAAGTGTATAAAAAGAGTATTATTTTATTAGCTTTTGGAGAGAGGATTTTTAGATATATTTCAGTACTAAATCTATCAGATTATGTTTCGACTTTGGGGTGTCTTGTACTAATTAGTAACGCTGTTCTAATGTATTCGACTGATCGATTTTAAGTCGATACTGCTTCTAAAATACCGTGTCTCAAACATCAAATTAAAGTAGGAAAACTTTAAATCAGAAAAGTCGCTTCTGAGAGATTCAGACATGCTTATACGTCTACATTTATGTTCACGCATGAAACTGTACGGCTGGTCCTTCTATTGATTGCCTCTTTCTATTACTCGCCTAGATGCAATAGTTAATGTTAATAAAGTTCATTTTAATGTTTAATAAAGATTTTATTTTTTCCTGAGTAAGAGACATATAATGGTACAAAAAATATAAGGACAAAACATGACAGAAATGAGATCAGTAAAAGGATATAGCTGGAACAGTAACTACTCTTTCCGGAACCTGGATGGTAAATAGTGTTCCTCTTCTTTCCAGTTTGTTTCTTTTTCTCCTTTTTCCTGCTTTTCCTTTTCACGTATTGCTTTCCACATTTCTATATCACGCCAGTCAGCTTTTTCGAAGTCGGGTCTAGGATTGTGTGCAGGAGGAGGTGGGATTTCCTTTTTCGATTTTCCAAAATTGAAATGTTCATTACCACCATAGATTTCCTCTTCCTAAAAGGATACAATTTGTTAAACAGATAAGAAGCCTATATTTATATAATGAAGTAAACTAAAAAAGTTGAAATATGGACAGAAAGAAAAGTAACCATAAGAGAATTTGCAATAAAAACACTGGAAAATTGTGACTGATAAGGACATTACCTTGACCGGTCCTAAATCAATTAATTTTTTCTGTTTCTTCCAAGATACATCGTCCTCAATCTTTTTGTCCAGCTCCAACTGCTCTTCTTTAAGTCTACGCTTGAGTCGTTTTTCCTCTTTTCTAGCTTTTTTTGTTTCTTTCTTTAATCTCTTCTGCTCTTTCCTCATTTTCTTTTCAAGAGCTTTATCCACTTTTATAATACCATCCTGCAAAATATATAATTAATTGAAAAACAAAAATAATCATTTAAAAGTGGTAAAATTAATAAAAGAATCAGCACGTTGCTGCTAACAATGAAATTCATGCGAAGTTCCTTCAGAACTATATTATAACATGTGAATGCACAATCCATCTGTCAATATCACTCTTTCGCTAACTGCTTTGTCTCTTTATCTTGGTGGTAGAACACCAGACTATGTACTTTTTCCCAAACTTTTAATGAAAATATTTTGACAAAAAAAAATCAACCTCATCAACTGCTCCTTTCTTCTTTAATATCTCAACTGGATCTACGTCTTCCGAATCGTCTTCTTAACAGGAGAATTTATTAGGAATAAGAGAAAAACTTCACTAGACAATTGCATTTTATTAAAATCATAAGTTTTAGATTTATTTAAAAAAATTATTGCCTTAGCTATAATCAATGCGCAAACCTTGATATGTAGTAATTGGTTTCGGAGCGCAACCATCTTCCCAAATTCGTCGTGTTTCTTCATCGATGTCCTCATGATATTTTGGAACTTTATACTCTTCCACATGATCTACACGTATAATTCGTTTTAACAGCTATAAGTAAAAGTCATGATCTTATTGCTTAGTATGTATATATATATATATTCCTTATATTACTTTGTGAGAGCAACGGCACATTATTTCAAGTTAAAAATCATATCCCGGTTTTCATAGCTACAATTTTTAATAAACCTTAATTCCATTGAAATTATCAACAGCTAAAACAGTTGACCGTTGATCCTCATAACAGACAAAAGCGAAGCCTCGTGATTTTCCGGTTTTACGATCTCGAATCAAATTGATGTTCACGATTTCACCATATCTTCAAATATCTTTATTTAAACCGTTAATGAATTCATTTTGTTAAACTCTCTATAATAAAAAGAAAAAGCAGAAATATAATATTTCCCATGACAGGAAATAATGCAAAAATCGAAAAATAAATGTAAGAGAAAAAGCAGTTGAATAATTCTCGGAATAATGATACAAAATTAGTGAAAAGTGATCTGGAGAAATTCCAAGCAACACATTTCTGCTAAAAACTATTCCATCATAAGTTTCCTATTGTTCTTTTTTTTAAGAATATATTTGTTTATATTTATTAAGAATCCCGCTTTGGAACTTGATGCAGTTCATTAAAAACAAACATTTTACTCCAGAGATATTGCTAAGAATAACCATTTATTTTAGCATCAAAGCTAAGTGTGTTTTATGCAAAATTTAACTGATATTGTCCGCTCATAAATAAAAATTCCAGCTAATCCTATTGTCTATGTTTCCATCGAACCAGGAAAGATGAAAAACAGTGTCAACATTAGCATAGAGGGGTGCTATATGTGTAAAAGCAGCAACAACAAATGAAAGTTTAGCTCCTAAAACTATTCTAAATTTGGCAGTAAATATTTTTACACAACTGACTCAAAAAAAAAGCAAAATTACTTAAATAAGCTTACTGCGAAAAAACAGCAATAACGTCGCCTTCGTTAAGGTCATACGGCAAACCACCAACATATATCCATGCTGAATCCGAATATTTCTGATGCCAACTTTTACTGCTGCTTCCGGTAAATCCAAGTAACAGTTCTCGTTCATTAATTTTATTCTGTTTCTGGATATTCGTTAATGGATTCATTTCTTGCTAAATCAATAGCAATTTATTCCATCCTGAAACTTCCTAGATCAACAAGTAATACCTTATGTTAATTGACCGATACCAATTAAAATTGTATTTCCCTCATTTCCAATTTGCTTCAGCCTACTACCCACTCCACTCCACTCCATTCCTTTTGTTACTTCCAATTTAAACCTGCAATAATCCGCTTGTAACACACCGATAACATGCGGACGTTAAAGTGAAACTTATTATCTCAGTTGAGCTACCCTTAACTTGCTGAATGAGGTGTTAAATTCCAGATCATAGTTGACTCAAGTCATATTTTGATTCAAACTTTAAGATTTTACGATTGCTTCGTGATTTCTCAATTCACTATGATTCATTATATGATTTTTTTTGAGAGGGAATTCAAATATTTACGAAAAAAAACCAGAATCACATAAAATCATTACATTTTCACCCTTATCTCATTTATTTTCTTTCATTTCACTGCAGCTTCCTCACTTATTATACTAGCAAATGATTATTCAATTATGAGTAAGGTGAAAAAAATCTTCTTTTTGTAGTGATAAAGGCAAAGAAGAAAAATGATATGCGGAAAAAGAATTGGACTGAACGCGTTTCACAAAGTTTTATAATTCAATGACAAGTCGAAATTCTATAACTAGATATTCATAGATATTTTTTTTTCATAGACTTCTATTCATAGATATTTTCGGAGTTATCATACGTAGGAAATTTATTAGTAAATAGGTTTCAGTTCGGGAAACCTGTACAGAAATAGAATTTGTAAGGACGAAAGATGTCAGTGGCCCAAATCACATATTTTTATGAACGAGGCATCATAAATTCGCTTATTCTGCTAACTACTGACATAAAAATGATTGCACGTGCCTTGATTATTGCTTATCACTTTACATTTTACTATCCTATAGTATTCGCTGGCTATATTTTCGACTTTGAGATGTCTCGTACTAATTTTGGTAGCGCTGTTCTAATATGCACTCGATCGATTGATTTTAAATCGATGCTGCACCTAAAATACTGTATCTCTAACATCAAATTAAAGAATAAAAACTTTTAAATTAGAAAATCAGAAGAGTCATTTTTGGAACTCATGGATGAGCAAAATTTAGCGAAAAACTGAGTTTCCTGACTGGGATTAATAGGAGAAACGGCAAACTCATGTAAAAGCTTTTTGACGAATACGATAACTTAAGGACGCGAAAAATTAAATATCAGAATATTTTGATGATTTTTTTATCAGTATTATTAGGCATATATATATATATATATATAGATTCAAAATAAAGCTTTCTACCTGTGTACCTGCGGGTTACGATGTTTGCTGCAAAACACATGTCCACATATGCATTGCATTTCTCTATCTGCTATTTGCAATTTCACTCGACAAAGACCACATCGTTTATTTTTTATCTCATCTTTTATCTAAAACATATCTTTACGCATCGCAATTTATAAAACTATCATCATTCATTTTTTTATTTCTGAATGTGCAACTTGGCGAACTTAAAATCAAAACTAAAACTTTAGCAAACATCCGGTAATTGCTAGTTTGTAATACGAAATAGCAGCATTCATCTGGTAAAGCACATCTGATGATATGCCGGATTATTATAGAAACTAAATAAAAGATGGTCTTACAGTCCTTTTATTAAAGGGATTTAATTTATTTCGTTAAATTGAATTATTTCTTATCTACACTAGGATAAAATTCAATTTTCACCTTAAGCAATTCATTTTCATTTGATGGAACATCAAATAATTCCTTCTCTTCAAATTTTCTCTGTTTGATCGTTTCTGGTGGATCGAAATATGTTGCTAACTCCTTTTGCTTCATAATGTCATCAGTATGTCTTCGAGTTGAAATGGATGATGACAAATCAATGGAATCCCTACATTTACTGGAAATTAATTTGAGGCTCTAAGGTATCAGATGTTCATACAAAAAGAGATCTATGTCCAAAAGACATACGTTCGTGGACTATTGAAGGGTGATGGTAACTGTGGTATTAGATCGGTAGTTACTTCTTCCCCATCCATTTCTTGAATTTTTCGTTGCAAATTTCCCGACGAATCTTTTGCATTATTCTGTCGAACTTTTTCTCTCTGTCTCATCAATAGTTTCATTTTTTCTCGCATTCGTTCATGTTCTGCTTCCTTGTATCTGCAGGGTGCAACATCAGCATTTTCACGAGATCTGAATAATCAGAAAAATAGAATTTATGAATATGTTTAGTGCAATTGGTATATACTGCATGAATGGTGATCATGCACTTTTTCAAAAAAACTTAGTGAAATTGGTTTATACTAAAAATCAGAAAAAATAGCAAATGATAGGTAAAAAGAAAGTTTAAAGTAAAAGTTGCCCGGAAAAGCTTGTTTCAGAATTCTCGATGGATGGCAAAGATCGAATTAAATTTCGTAGATTAGCTAGTGATTGAGACATTCGAATTAAAGATGCAATCTCTTCACGATCATTATTACCAGCAATTGGTTTTACTAACAACCACAATACACTACCCGAAGTAATACCAACTGATGCCAGAGAGCCTCCTTCATTCCTGAAAAAATCGAAGTCGCTTTCAAATACTAAAATATCTACGTGTTCGAAAAGTAAGTTGTTGCTTTTATTTCAGTAGAAATGATAACCAAAATGATTACAGGTTTGTAACATTGCACTGGGTTTTAAACAATCATTAAAAAGATTTAGAAAAGTGGATAATCAAGCTGTTATCAATAATGTGGACATTATATAAATTTTTTTCTTTCAAAAACAAATTCAACGCAGTTATATATTTTAATTCTGTTATAATTTTAATGAGAGAATATCTTGAAAAAGTAAACTTACTTCAACTCTTTATTATCATAAATGAGAATAATCTGATTAACACCACCAAGTCGTGATTGCAAATAGTTCTTCAGCATACGTATGCTTGTCGTTTTCTTCATCACTAACTTCAATGGTTTGAATGATGATACGGTTGATTTAATTGTAACCTAGGATAAAAGATCCCAGAACTTTAATTTTATAATAACGTACAATTCATTCGAAAATTCTATTATAAAAATTTTGAGATTTGTAGATTTTAATTTAAATAAATAACTTCAATTGTAATCTGGAATTAAACTTGAATTCCCTTTAAATCCTGAACTTAATTAGAAATGTTAGTGGATTAGAGCAACTTACTGTCACCATATCAGCTCTGGATATGTGGCTCTCTGACTTAGATTTTGCAGCTGTTTTGCAAACTGTGAAAGAAAAAATTATGTTCCTTACAGTTATATTCCATCTACATCTTATCTTTCCTTAGCTTCAGTCTATAGATAATACTAATAATTGAATATTGTTACAACGCATAACTTGACGTTTTAAAATTTAATAAACCAATATCATTAATTTCCGGAAGCATTTTGTGGAAAAGCTTTACAACTATTTTAGATTGTCAATTGAAGTATTACGTTACTTGGTATGTTTGAAATTGCAGGAGATCGACTATCAGGTGAAGTTAATGCTCTTAGCACATTTTTATTCTGTTCATTTGATGCCCTGTAAATTACAATAGGGCAGTGACTGTTAAAAAGTATTTTTACATCTTTTGAACCAAACAAGCAAACAAACTGTCTAAATTTCAGTACTTTTGTTGAGCGATTTCTTCATTTTTCTTTTGCGAAGTTGCATCGTTAACATTTCTCATATTCGCAAACACTAAAAGTGATTAAATGAAAACTGAAAGGAAATGAAATGACTAAAATGAGTTTTTCAGAGAATAAACACATAAAAGAAGAGTAAAAGTGAAAAAGTTTTTCGAATTTTGGGAAAAATATACAATAATATTTTGACAAACGTGAACGATTAGACGTACATGATGGATTGGCCGTGTGTATTTGTACTTGCTGTGAGTTAGATGGAAGAGTAGCATTTTTTTTTGCTTCTTTCTCTTCCTGCAAAAAATCAGGAAGTTTTTTGATTTAGTTAGATTCACGGACAATTTATTTGTTACGAGGTTGTTCCTTAGGTCTGTAAAACAATTCCTCGTTTGTTAAAATTTGAGTTAAAGAATAAGCCAAAGTAATATTTTATTGATAAGATGGAGATTACAGCAACAATTTGAAACAAAGTTGAATTGGTAGATTGAGAGTTGAGAAGGATGAAGAAGTAGAATTGTGTGATCGAAAAACTTTTGGAAGCCCCTTTTGATACAAATTTTCGATCAATTACAATAATTGATATTATTTTACTTAGGTAAAATTAATGAATGATTGATTTTAAGGCATCAAAAATTCGTTGAAATGCATAGAACAAAAGGAATTCTTTCAGTTACTCATGTTTACAGTAACAAGTTCATCAATCTTCACGATTAAAATATTTTTCAAACACTTTTCATCTTTCTTACCATCCGTCAAATCAAATGTTTTATACGTTTGATCTATGTGAACTTTTTAAATTGAGACATTCATTCCATCATCATCACTAGAAACACGTTACACTTTCAACGGAATTGATATGAAAATTCTCGCGAAACCAAAAGCAGAATACTTTCAAAATTTTTGCAAAGTGCAATATTTGCTCGATCAAACTTACTCTGTTACAATCACTCAATCCAATGATTTATATTTCCTTATCAGTACGAATGGAAGGAAAGCCTACCTTCAATTCTTTTTTACTGTTATCATTTTTCATCGATAAAATTTTCTGCCTTCCTTCCTACCTCTCACTCAACAAATGATTGATAATAAGGAATGAAACGTTTAAATAAATATTTAAATGATTTGTACTGATAACGTGTACGTTTACGTTTATTACGTTTACATTTCATGTTCACGTATGAAACTGCGCATCTGGTTTTCTGTCTGTTTCTGTTCTCCTATTGATTGTTCTTTTTTGCTACTCGCCTAGTTGCAATATGTCAATGTTAATAAAATTTTTATCGATTTATTGATTGATTGGGTAATGAAAACACGATAATTCAAGGTAGGTTGAGATTATAAATCCTGATAATTTAGTCAATGATAAGAGTGATTTCGTCACTTTCTTTTTATCTGTCGTATGTGCGCTATTTATTTGTTCATTTTGTTCTTTGTTTAGTTTCAAATTTAACATTTAATCCAATGTTAATTATTACACATTTTTATTTCAATTTACATTAAATGCACACACATATACACACATGCGCACGCATACATACACACACACACACGTATAACAAAATATTAAGAGAGTTTTTGTCCTTTGATTGCGGTGGGTAAGCAGTTGATGAAATACTTGCTACAATGATGAAAAAATTGCCTGATGTATATAATCAAAGATCGATCATCAGTTGTCTCAGATTTGCAGCATGAGGCTATGGAAACAAAATATTAACCTATCAAATTTCTGATATTGATTTTAAGATTTTTGATGATAAACTAAGATAAAAATAATATAATATATGAATTTCAGTTTTTAACTGTGATGGGAATAATAACATCAAAATCGGAGCAAAAAAATACCACTATATTGCCTCGTTTTGGAAATGGACCATTTGAAGTAGGATGTGCCGAAATTATGGTCAATGATAACGAGAATGGTGATGATGATATTGGCATCTTATCTACAATCTACTATCCTTCCGATAAAGCACTTGCATCAGATGTTCGTAATTTCTAATGCAGTAACTTCAAATTACACGGAGCACTTGGTAATATTTTGAGGAGAAATGTGTGCTAAGTAAGTATTAGAAAGATAAGTGACGTAAGCTTTTAGTAATAATAAACTAAATGAATAGAGATGTAATTTAATTATTACTACCAATTATCTAGATAATTAAAAAGAATAGGAGTGGAGATTTTTTCGTTTAGGAAAACGTGGAGCACCCTTTATGGCTACCAAGGGAGGAATACATTGACGGTTTAGCAGACTATCGAAATTCTTCTCCACGCTGGATGCATTTCATGCACAGATGGTTTATTGGTGAGAAAAGGTACTCTCAGCAAATAAGATGAATGAAATATCAGTATTCACGAAGACTTCCTAATTTAGTTTCCTTCAAAAGAATATGATTGGAGAATTTATTTTCCGATGAAGCTGTTTTCCAATGGGTGTAGATTGGTGAAAAGATGGTTAAGAGGAAAGTTCAGAGTACGTAGATGATGATAATCATTAGAGGAACTGAGCAGAATGAATGTTTGATTTATTGCATCTTATTTTTCGGAATAATTGTTAAAATTTTTAATAATTATTAACAACTATCCATTTGTTAATTGCAGAATTCCCGCGCTTTGGCATCTTGCATTAAGTGACACTATAGCTAATTACCCAGTTCTGATATTTTCTCATGGCCTTTCAGCTTGTCGTCATTTTTACTCAATTTATTGCTCATCATTAGCAAGTTATGGCTATGTTGTAGCAGCCGTTGAGCACAGGTAATTCACTTTTTACGTGAAAATAATAAAGGGACATAACGTTTATTATATTACTATAAAAGCAAATAAGGATCATGCTGTAGCATTTAGAGCAAAAGCTTATAATATCGAATATCCTGTCTACCCTAAATTGAATTTTCGAAATTAATGTCTCAATAAATAGACTTGAACTTATAATCTTCTAGGGATTGTTCGGCATGTTGGACATATAAATTTGAAACTGATGAAGAGACAGGGGAGAAAATAGAAGTACCGGTAAAACTTCTTAAACTCAAGCCAACTGATGATGAATTTGAGTTACGAAATGGGCAGGTTTGCAATTTTTAGCCTTGTCTCTAAATCTGTTTGCAATGATTTGAACAAGTTCTGTCTGCGAAATGTACGAGAAGAGAACTGAGAACGAAATTAATGCATATAATTCAGTACGAACACTGTTTGCAGTTTATAACGAAATGCGTGTTTAAAAAATTTGAAATTAGGATTAAAACTCAAAATAAGTAATTTTGACTGTTTTCTTTGTTCAACTTTTTTCTAAGAGTAATTCGCTCTGAAAAAAAGGTGCATAGTAGGCATCACTTCTCTTTTGGTAGGCGATTGAGAATATGTTGAGGAAGCAGTTTAAATAAAATGATGGAATTCTTTTAGCTTCACAAACGAGTAGCGGAATGTCTGAAAACATTGCACGTACTGAAGGAATTAAATCTGGGACGGTATAATTCGGATCAACAAACTGAAAAAAAGCTCTTATTGGGGAATGATTTCGCATGGTCACAGTTCAAGGTTTCCTCGTCATTTTATAAAGTCGTGAATAAATTTCAGTTAAATTTGTTGGTAAATTAATCTCCTTGGAAGTCTAGTATAACTTTATTACTGCAAATCAGTATTTCTTTAAGATTTTATATTTTTGAGTCAGTTTCAAAATTTCCGGAAAGATATACAAACTTGCTGGACTTTCTAAAATACTGGAATGATTTACAGGATCGCTTGGATCTGGGCAGGATATTTATTGCTGGTCATTCTTTTGGTGGTGCAACGGCCATCGCAACTGCAGCAATTTGTCCTGCTGATTTTTCTGTAGGTCCTTTTCTTCAATTTACCGAAATCTTTGTCACTTTTAAAGAAGCGAAGTCGAATACATTTTAATTCGACATTTTCAGGCTGCTGTTGTACTTGATGGATGGATGTTTCCCATTGAAAGAGAATTACTCACACGTGTCGAACAACCTGTTTTGTTTATGAACGCAGAAAGCTTTCAGTGGGAAGCAAATGTAAATGACATGTTACAAATTATGGGGAACTCGAAACGCAGCATTTTACTTACATTTAAGTACGTCTGAAAATCTTTTGAAACATGATTAGAATCTTCAGGATTTAGAAGAGGAAATCAAAAAAGTAAAACTAGTTTCACAGTAATACGTGTGGGATTTAACTGGTTTACAATATTTTTGGAATAACTTCGTAATGTTGTCTTTATCAAAAATTTGAAATTGGAAAATTTATAGATATAATTATTAAGTACCATACTGTGTAGCAGTTATCAAGTACTGAGAAACGAAATACCGTTTTTGACTGGAGACGAAATAGTTTAAAATTTCAGTGGAGCTATGCATCACTCCTTCACAGATTTCCCGTTGTTGATTCCTGAAATGCTTTGCCGTTGGTTAGGCATGAAATGTTTGTGTGATCCGGTTCAGTGTATCGAAGCAGTGATTGAATTTACTGCACATTTTTTGAAATCTTACTACGAAGATCCTAATGCTGCTCTTAACTTATTGACATATGAAAATATCGTCACAGCGGAGGCGAAATTTGCCCGGAAAACAGCTATAACATCCATATAAATTCATCAATTTGTTCGTATTTCGTCTCTGGTGATAGTTACTTAATCCTAATTCTCGATCTATGTATTTCATCAAATGCGAATGCAAATGTTTACGCGATGGTACCTGTATTCATTTTAAATGCAACAAAAGGTTTCCCTTAGGACGCTGATCTGTGAAATCAGGATGAAAAAAGCGAAAATTATGGTAATTTTTTAACTGGTGATCTATACCGTTTTCCATTGAAATACTTGTTAATTCTTTTTTTAATCTTTGATTGTAAAATTTCCACGCAGTTTATCATCTAGTCGGACTGTTGGTGGTATATTTAGAAGTTATGTATTTTCATCCCTGTTATTCAAAGAATATATCCATGCCTACTCAGGATCACCATGTTATATTCCCTCTCAATAGGATTCCCTTTTTAGCATTTAGCATTTGTTCTCATAAAATATTTACTCAATAGAAATCTTGCAATTTGACAATTCATTTAGATCACTGGTTGAGATAGCGATTGTATCATTCATTCTCAAGATAGCATGATTGATTACACCGATCGGTGTTACAAGTGCATCAACGATGTAATGCGTCTGGTCGGCCTTTACTGCACTAAATTTGCCGGTTACATGAGTACGTTCGTGCATATCAAGCTCCACCTAAAATCATATTCGAAGTAATTTAATCCATTTCATCCATGGAGTCTTTTCCTTGAGCATCAAGACCTTGTCCAACTTTCTGCGCACAATTTAGAGACATTTATTCACTTATTAAGTTAAATAGTAGTGCCTTCGTATTTTTCATCGTACAAAGTCCCTTAACAAAAAGCAGCAAATTCACTTTGCATTAGTGTTTCTAAAATGAAATAAACAAACCTGTTTACCACCCAGAAAAGACATAAATCTCAAGAAACGCTCTCTTAATTCCGCTCTCTGTTTTTGTTCTAAAATTTTTTTTTGTTCAGCACACTCATGGGAAGTCGACTCTTCCCTTTCGTTCTTTATCATTCCTGGAAACATTATCTCTTCTATCTTACGAATAATTTTTCAACACTCCAGTCGGATAACCGAAGAGACATATAAGAGCGACCAAAAATTAGCATTTAAAGATGGAAAGATACCGTGCAGTCAGAAACAATGAGCTTAATCAGAACTTATCATCTTGTATTCTACCTTAAGATTATGTGATATCAATGCAATGAAACTAATTCTATACAACTACCGGTGTATTTTTTAGTATTTAACTAGTATCAACCAAGAACGACAAATTCTGAAACCATCATGAATGGATGAGTTGAATAATGTTTGCAAGAAACGGATGAACTTGCAGATGAGTTTACACTGCTCAGAAACAACATTTTTTATTCATTAATATATTAAAAGCAAACTGCACAACAACGTCGTAAAATGAATCAAATGATGCCAATTTTATTTGCAACATCTAGCGCGTCATAATCAGGTGCCAA
This sequence comes from Cruorifilaria tuberocauda, assembly GCA_013365365.1. Taxonomy (NCBI): domain Eukaryota; kingdom Metazoa; phylum Nematoda; class Chromadorea; order Rhabditida; family Onchocercidae; genus Cruorifilaria; species Cruorifilaria tuberocauda. Next base: position 108,048 of record JABVXU010000066.1, read on the forward strand.
ACGTACGTATGCCTTCTTTTCGTGATTGGGCGTCACCAAAGTATTCACCTATAAATATTATCTTACTAATATTTTTATTAATTATTTGGAGATTTTATCATTAATACATGATCTCTAAAAAAAATTCTAATCGAAATTAAAGCTTGATATGAAACTGCGACAGTGCACTCTTAAAAACATGGCATACCTTTTGCACATCGATATTGTAAAGTTTTTTGACAGCCAGTCGTATCTGCGGCTTGTTCGATTTGATATCAACTATGAAAACTAAAGTATTCGTATCTTCGATCTTCTTCATCGCTGATTCCGTTGTTAATGGGTGTTTAATGATAGCATATGCATCAAGTTTTTCGCGCCTAGGAACAGATTTTCGTGGATAACGAGGAGACCGCGGCAAAGTCAATGTGCGTGGTCTATGAAAATGCACAGATGTCCTGACCTGAAGCACCAAAAAAAACTTATAAAAGATTTTTGATCAATCTGCTACGACACATTTCTCGAAATAGCAAAAAAAAACACGCACCCCTTTCTTATGGATTTTAAACTGTCCTTTGACAACCTTCTTCTTGGCATCCAAAGCCTTTGCTGTTTTTGGTTTACCGCTTCCTATAATACATTTGAAAAATGAGACTGAAAGTAATATGAGACAAAGCAAAAGCTAAATATACTCAAGAAATGAAATGAAGCATACCTTTTTCTCCTTTATCTGTTCCAGTTCCACTGCTGCCTTTTTTTGAACTCTGTTTCGGTGCCATTTTATTCGAGCCTTGGATAAGTCTTAAATAGATTCACCTCCTACACAAAATTCAAACTCCACTTTAAATTTTCAAAAACTTCGATTAACATTTATGCAACTAATAATAACCACAGAACAATTTATAAAGTACTTTTCCTTGATTTTTGAAGCAATTCAAATCAAACTACACTTTTTACAACTTTTATAGTTTACTTTCAATATGATCAACTTACACCATTCTAAACATAAGTGAATGGAATGTAATAAAGTTCCATATTCTAGCAAATATTTATAAAAAATTTGAGCAAACTTAATAAACTTTCTGAATGACTCATCGGTGAAGACATGAATCTTTGGGAGAGATCAATTCCAACTATGAAATATAATATAACAGAAGCGAAATGATGCATAAGTTTAAGGACGAGGATATGAATAATCTTCGCAATAAATAATACGAGGACCTGTCTTTAATTATAAAGCACATGTCTGGAAAATTCAGCTGTTTAAATTATAAACAATTAAAGAAAAAAGCAATTTCCATTAAGTGCGTAAAAAAATTTGATCCTACAAAAAGAGTCGCTGGAAAGCAGAAATAAGACCGATTATAGACATGTTTCTAAACTGCATTGCCGAGAAAAATTATTTGAGTCAAGTAACAATCTTCTACGGTTCAATTCCTTTGCATATCGTTTTGGATTCTTCTCGAACAGCAAATATGCAAAAAGGCACATCAAAACCAGAATTACAAACAATATACATATAACTATACCAAGTGCTATCTGATAAATCACCAATTGTTTTCGAATTTTAACTTCAAGAGATGGAAATGTTGTCGTCATGTATTGTACCAACTGAAAACAGATTACGAAATCACAAAATACGACGTACGATAAAAATTAATAAAAAAGCAGATATGAATGTTATATTTTCATAGATCCTTCTGGATTGAAAAAAATTTACAAAATATAAGATGTGACTATTCAGTAGTTGCAAAAGAGAGCTAAAACTGCATAACTCGTATGTTTCACAAATTTCAACTAGAAACCGACCGAAGGAATGTATATATTCCAGAATGACACGGACTCCCAGCGATAATCGCGCTCTAATACACCAGGCTTGGCAAGATCAGAATATAAAGAGTAATTGAAATTGAGGTACCAATGCCGTCGCGGCTCAAAAGCTAACCAACTAGAATCCATTGGAATATTTGGATTCCTAAAAAACTATTATTAAAGTTCAAAAATGAAAACACAATTCAAAAAATTGATCTGTAACACTCGAAGCAGTCCCACGCATGAAATGTTATCAACCCGAATATTTCTGATTAATTTTTTTAAAAACAACATGCTTCGTATAAAATAAGACCATATCCCGTATAACAATAAAGTAACATACATATACATTGCAAACTGTCGAAATACACATGTTAAAAGCTGACTAGCATTTCGATCGGCATCTGTCCATGATATATTTTCAAAATGTTTCGGCAACAGATCTTTCGACATAAATGGAAAACCAAACAATAAGTATAAATCACAATCATGACATACTGCTGCAAATTTTGGTACGAGGTGAATGAGCTAACACAATCTAAGGAAGCCATATTTGGGACAAAGTAAATCATGCAAAATATGCTCCTTTTCTTTCAGCTCTTGGTTTCAATAAAACTACATGCAATCGTGAAGTAATTAAACAACATAAAATGTGCAAAGCATTAGAAATCAGTCTTTTTCATTCACTAGCCCGCAATATATCTTCAAAAATAAAAACTGGAGAAATATCTGAAATGACAAACCTAACAAATCAAGAATAGAAAGAAAAACGGACTCATCCAATTTGGAAAAAATCGTTTGCTGGATCCTTGACCAAATTCATAATTATTAACATACATGAAAACTCGCGAACCAGCCGCAGAATGCAAATGTGCAGAGAGACTTATTGGGGCAACATAATAGGCGTCTGTCGTCATCTAAAAATCGATCGTGTTTATTAAAATCATACGATGGTAATTTTGCTAATCTATGGTTCAAGTTATTATAAAAAATAATAGATTTTTAATTTTAGACACTTATAAGACTGATATCTTTCTCAACCACAGATAATTGATAAATCATAAAGATACATTTAATTATTACAAAAACCGTTTTTATTACTCCAGATTTAATGGATGTGAATAAAAACGTAAACAGAATTAAAACAACAAACATGAATGAATTCTCTCCTTACTGCATGTTCGTCAGATGCATCTGGCCAATAAGTATAACGATCAACAATTGCTTCCATAATTGCCTCGCGATTGGTCGTATAATTATGCCGAAAAGCATATTCAAGAACGTAGTTTTTGAGATATTCATGGTCGACTAGAGCAAAATCACTAAATTCTCCAAGGAGTCGATTTTCAAGCAGTACCTATAAATAAATCATTTTCAGAAACTTTCTACGCTAAAACACTTCAATTATTTTCAACAGCATCAGATTCTTGATGAATGCAATAAAAATTAACGGCAACATTTTGAAACAGAAGGCATATTCCACCAAAATATAAAATGTAAAACATTACTCTCACGAAAAATTGGAACTACAAGCACTCAGTTTGTCTGTTGTCATCAGTTATCAGACCCGAAAGATGGAAACCATCACCGTGCTTCAAATATAATTCTCTGCTGGTCCGAACCCCAATACATAAACTATGATGCGTTCTTTAACCACTCTACTACAGATCCACAGACTTCCCATGCTTTGTACAAGATGACTCACCTCAGAGCCATCCTCTCTATTGAATCCAGTAAGATAAGGCACAGGAGATGGATAGTTAGTAATAGCAGTTGGTATAGAATTCAAAAGAAACAATGGATGAGCTGGAATGAATCGACCATCAACATGAGGTAAAAAGAGATAACGATTGTATTCTACCTATAAGTTCATCAACGAATGAATGGACGAAGGAAATAAAGGAAACCTATCAGCACAATTATCATATATAAAATTTTCTGCAATAATCGGTCTGAACTTGAAAGAGCAAAAAAGTCATTATATATCAGAGCCAAACATGAATATTTTTTAATTCATTGAACTTCCGATGTTTAGCATATTGCAGTGAATTGTAAAGCGAACATACAAATACTTCTCATCTTGCGCAAGTATAGCACCTATTGCACATATTGTTATTTAAACATCAGATCCAAAGAGAATTTAGATTAACACCAAAACAACTTGGATAACTACTTGACACGAGTACAAGATTACAAGATAGAGTACGATGTACAAAAACTTAATGCAGTCTAATGCAGTCTTGCATGGCATGCTAAGGATCCTAACCAAGATAGAATCTTGATTATATTCATAATACTAAAATTAACAACATTAAAAGGTTCCTACTGGTATTGTCTGAACGGCTTGTATGATATCATTTGTTGATCGTGTTAATATGCACTCCCATATATGTTTTGCTAATAATTGCGCACAACCCAAATATCGTCCTAGTTTCATAGTGTTATTGAATGCAAGAGCAGATTTGCCAATAGTTGAATGATATGAAATTTCAGCGCCTGACATTGCAGCACCTGCTCGGAATAAATCTAAAGAGAATGAAAGTAAATAACTGTGCATTATCAAAGATAGCAAGTTACAGAAAGATAACCAAGAAATTAATACTTTTCGAAAAGGGTGACAGCATATGTAAACCAACACTGACCGCTCCGGCATCATGTCCAACAATTGTCACTTGTCTTGGGTCCCCACCAAAAGAAGCTATGTGATCTTGTACGAACTGCAATGCAGTCCTCTGGTCCTAAATATACTTGAAACCTTTCATGAAGTTTATTATGACATTCTTCAGTTCTTACAACATTCAACACTTTGGATAAAACAAAAAAAGTTCATTTTTCAAGTGACGTAATAATCAGCAACCTGCAAACCATAATTGCCAGTATTTGCGTCACCAAAGCTTAGAAAACCAAAAGCCCCAAGGCGATAATTTACAGTAACAACAACGATACCCCGTGAAGATAGTATATGACCCGGCCATTCATTTGACGAACCAGTTTGAAAATTACCGCCGTGAAAGAAAACAATGACAGGACGACCATTATGTGATATCTGAAATAAGCTACTATTACAAAAATATGTATTATAAGCTTAAATTGTGAAGAAATAAATGAAATGTGAGGTGTGAAGAAAGTCTTGCTCCATTTTGATTAGCTCAGCAACCTAATATCTATACAGGTCTGTAGTAAATTCACGAACATCGGGAGTGAATATATTCAGGTAAAGGCAATCCTCGCTAATGTGGAACGGATAAGGATCGTTAATAAACAAAGTTGGTCGAGCTTCAACATCTTGTGCGCATGATGGTGGATGCTGAACAGCCAGGAAAGGCTGCTTCCCAGGGAGTTCAGTGAGAATCTGCGGAGGCTGAAAAATAAATTCGATCCAGCAGAAATTAAGAGGCAACTTGTGGAAGAAACGAACAAATTAATAAGTCCGATGAAAAACAGAAGCTGTTAAAGTTAAAAAAAAAAATTTTCATTTCATTACTTACAAATCAAGAAGCCCTGCATTCCTATCCTTTATGAAAAATTTAACTATTTATCATGTACAGATTTAATCCTATACTTCGACTAGTAATAACAAAATTTGATAACACTACAAAAGCGAAGAGGTTTGCACAATAATTAAAAGTACATTTTACTTTGAATCTTCTTTGTGAAACCGGCGGCTCAGCATATGGAATACCTAGGAATGTCATTACAGTGATGTTGTTTAATGGATGAACCGGATCTGGTTCAGAATAACTCCAATCCTTGCGAATTTGTTCCATCGGATCGCGATCAGGAGTCCATGGCACATTTTTTACCGTCACTTTTTGGCCCACCAAATCACCTATCGATAATCGTACCAGCACATTATTTTTTTGCAGCTAAAACAATGGAAATTCCACTAAAGTTCTATTTTTAGATAATTGTAACTGGGAAGAAGACCAGTTGCTAATCCATTTCTCTGTGAGTGGTATAGGTTTCATTTTTTTCATTTCTTAGGTAATTACTATCCTGCTAAATATCCTACCAGTTATCATGAAACGTTGAAATAATTCAATAATGTCATCACAATATATTCACATATAGCTTAAATTGAACATAATTGAAAATATTCTTGCAACACCTTCAAATTTGAGAAGGACAACATAGGCACTATTAAAAACTGTCGTAGAATAATGAAAGATACATAGTTCCTCACTAAAAAAAAAGCTTTCAGTTGAATTAATAAGAGAGAATACCTGTGTAGAAGGTCTACCACTAAACCAAGCGTTCTCTTCGCGCCCATAATTTGTGGGTCGTGTAGGTTCGCTATTCTGCCTTTTCACGACGAAACATCCCACTGCCCCAATCCAAATTAAGGCTCTTAAGTCATTCATACAACAATGCTTCAAACTAAGCAAGCCATCTCACGTACGTCTGTGACCAACACGTAACCCAAAAATCATTCGGCTATTGTAATGAATTCACGAACTCACCGTCACGGATTGAAAATTTTTGTCTCACTTACGTACGTGAAGCGAAGATGGATTTTCAGCAGTCATTTTACCTTCGATGCTACTTTACTTTTACTGAACGAAACTCTAACTTTTACTGTACTAGTGAAGCGAAAATTTTCAGCAGTCATTTTACTTTCGATGCTATTTTACTGTGCTAACTTTTACTGTACTGAACTCTAAACTTAACTGTACTGAACTCTGCTGATAAGAGTTCAGATGGGTGATTACCGTCATTTTGATGAGAAATGTGCCGTCATGTTTTCCTGATTGGGTAATTTTTTCACTGGATGCCATTTCACTTCACTTTCACTTTTTTCGTTTCCTATCTCTATGAGGTTGCTCACAGGTTGAATGATCTTTGTGTTTTAATTATATTAGAAAACCTTAAATAATTAGGGAGGAATAATAAATGCCTTATTGCTACAATAAAAATAATAAGGTATGGTTTACTGCTTTTTAATTGAATCCAAAACACTAACATTGCTATTATCATATTCAACCTAACAAACTTTTCAATGGTAATCTTTCAAATTTCAATAATTCAGAGGTTCAATGATTGAGATATACTCTCTCTGTTACATTGATATTTCCATTTCTCGCACTTCCTATCATTTTTAAGTTTCATTGTAATATCATTAGCATCATCAGACTGTAGTGTTGTTGATTTTATCACCGATGATTATAGTATTACTGATTTAATGCAACATTTACTTTTGAATTAATTGAAGGACAATTTTGAAAGCATTCGTTTCCCATGGAAATTTTTCAGATGCGAATTAAATTGAAATGAGATGAACAGACAATTTAATATTTTCAAGAGAAATAGATTCCGTGGGATAACGAATCGTCTTCTCGTGTTCTTTCTCTAGTGTCTCTTTCTTTTTTTAAAAGGAATTCAAAAATAGCGAAGTGTATCCATCACTAAAATATGTCGTGTCTGTGATAGGCAGTAGTGGTATTTAGACGAATAAGTTCCCAAGCCGGCAGAAAACGAACGATGTGTTACCTAGTCATTTGAATAACCGTTTCAACTATTTTAACGTTTAACTGCAATTATTACTTTTTTTGACGGCTGAGTTTTTTGTACCTAAATTTTAACAACGATTACTGAAGTTCCAATGTATTTATGAAATTGTAACTGATAATATTTAATTTATATTATAGCATTTTCATTTCATTTCATATTCGTTAATTTTCATCTATTCATATTAATAATATTTTTCACTTAATTTGAACTTTTTTATTCATTTAGAACATATTTGATCAGATAATTGTCGTTAATGAAATAATTGCAGTATTATCAGATTCTCTACATATTGATAACTTTCTAAATAGATTTATTCTGGAACACTTTTTGAATTTATCTTCAAGCGGGAATTTTAGGATTTCATCGTAATCCTAATATTGTATCATCAGCAATTTTACACAGTCTATCCACTCTTGAATGCAGTATTTGTAGCATTTAGTGAATTCGAAATTCGAAAATTTTATTTGATAATTTGAAATAAAAGCATTAGTAAGCAATTCATAATGAATGCCAGAGACGACTAATGTTTAATTGAATTTTCTAAATGTGAAAAAAAAGGATTCATGTGGGAGTATCTTTATCAATCAGTCTAAAAATGCATTTGAAGTGAATCGTCTGTTCGAATGAAATCACTTTCATGATCCAATCGCGCTGATACATTCTTTCACTGTTTCGTACAGAGAAATGAATTCACTCCAAAAAATTTCTACAATAATACAACGTGTTATTTAAATTCGACTCTTGTCAGTGAATCTTTTTAGCAGTTTGAATAAAAGTATCAAATGGAAATGATAAATGATGTGAGGAATTGATGGGGAAGTAACTTTCATGTTAATTAAACTAGTTTCATTATTACTGTTTGATAAGAATAATTGTTTGATTTTAATCAATGATACAGCTAATGTAGTAAATTGATATGAAATTCATCCAATGAATAACATTTGCAGTACTTTCGTTCATAACACACTTTCAGATATCTCTTACGTTTGTTCTTTTCCAATTCCTCAAATCTGACGTCCATCTCTTTAAATTTATCTCCCTCCATTAAGCTGCATTTATTGAGCGATTTCACCTCTGACATTCCTCCAAGACTTTATATAGCAGGCAGTATGCCGAAAAGATTGATAAATTTTGTTATGAATTATTGGTAAGAAGTTAGGGTTACCAATTTACGTTTACTATTGGTTTCATTTAGAGAAGTTTGGAATTTACTTTTTGGATATAGGAAGAATATTTCAGGAGTTATGAAATCAAGAATGGATCGCGAATGGGGGATAATCATATTTGGTGAAAATAGTAAAGGAAAACTTACATATGAAATGATGCGGTACATTATTTTTCTATATTTGTTTCAATCGAGAATGATCATGTTATTTGGGGATAGCGTGATATTGAAATAGTTGAGTAACAGTGGAATTGGACTACTATCGGAATACACATTGTAATAAGATATCCATAAAATATGACTGGAAATTTTCTTCGTGCTTATTAATAACTAAAATATAAACCGTATTGAGAAGTTTTCAGTAGAGTAATATTTTCTAATTAACAACAGGATTCTTTTTATATTGTCTTTTTTAGCTCATTTGCGGATGTATTTCGGCAGAACAGCTCAAAATTGGGATTAAATCTAGTTCAGTCACCGTCATTTCTATTTACCAGAAATGTTGCTGTGGTGCAAAAGGAAGTGGAAGAATGGTTCGAAGAGTGGAAATCGGACAGAGACAAAATGCTGGTGTTGTTGTTCAATGATAGTGGTATTCTACTTTTTATGTATGCTAGGAGAATATTACTGATATAAATTTGAATTTAGGTGACATAAATCATAACAATATGACGTTTTGAAATGAGAAATCTATTTGAACCAAATCTGAACTGTTGAATTTGAACTGATATTGGTGGCTCAACTTATTAAAAATGTTATCGTGAAACATTTTTTCATTTTATTTTCATATTTTCTTAAATCTTTTTTTATTTTTAATATTCTTGCTACCTAAATTCTTTAAATATCTTAACTGCATCGCTTTTATTGACATGGGAGAGTGATAATTTAAGCAATTTTATGAATTTCAGTGCTAGAAATCAGGAAAGAAAATTTAATGACTTGAATCTTCCACTAAATGATTGGCTTTTTCTTTATAACCTGATATCCCCAGTTATTTCTCTAACTTTTAAAAATATGACTACTTTCCACTTTCAATACCTTTAATTTCTAATTACTTTGTTGTCGCATCCTTGATAATTTGTTTTCAGACTCAAATGAAGTTGAGCAAAAAATGCAAACCTGGCAAGAGAAAGTTTTACTTTATATACAGAAGAGCGAAAGTTTGTTGCACTGTGCACATAATGAAACTGAAAAAATAATAAACTGTTGGGTGAAAGAAATTTGTGTACTTTCAAGTGGAAGATTTCAGGAGGGTGAGCTTTCTGTTTGAATGTTTATTGTAGAAATATTTTCATTTTTTTTCAATTTTTCTCTTTATCTTGATCTGGTTTCATTTCTTTTATAATTGCGATGCTAATTAATCTTTCGAATCTTTTTTCGAGAATCCCTATCTTCAGTTTCAGTAATAAAAGTTCAATTTGAAATTGTAGAGGAAGCAGAATCTACGGAAGCAAATGTTATCAATGCATCTGAGCAGGAGAAACTATCAGGTAAAAAATTTCTCACTATTTTATACTGATGAATTTGCATTAATTTACAAATTGCCAGATAGAAAGGACATGGGCATTATTTGAATTATTCCTAGTGGAATTATTTTTATAAAGTGTGAAATAACTCTAATGGATAATTTTGTCAAATTAATAGATGTACAATTGCTTAAAATGTTTTAGGCAATGAAAGCCAAGAAGGACACATAGTCAATGAAGATTTGCCATTATTCGATTTTACCGATGTTGCGAATATTTTTGCGGATCTGGAAAAATTGGAAAAACCACTGAAAGACTTGGATTTGGTAGCATGAGTCTTTATAAGTATATTAAATTTCAAGAGTAAAAAAATCTTCCTCGAATTTGAGTTGCAATACGATGTTATCTTGATTGTAAAAAAATTTCTTGTTCTTTATAACGTCATATATGTACAGGATTGTCTGCATGAGTAATTATCTATAGGTAAAATACATCGATGTTCCAAGACTGCATAACAGGTTACGTGTTCCATTCAGCGAGAAGGAACAGAACGGCCGACTACTTGCAATTCTTTCAGCTGCTTCATTTACAGAACTTCCTGATCTCCAAGCTGCAGTGGTTAATTTTGTGGAAAAGATTCTCAAATCAGGGTTAATTTCAGTTTTAATTTTTTTCCCAAGTATTTCACTCAAAGACAACTTGAAAATGAATCTTTCTAATGGTCTTCTCTATTTCAGTTTCATTTCTTTCATGCTTCGTGAAAATGCTTATCATATAAGGAATATTGCTGGTGATGAATGCTATAAAACCCTCTTCACTTCCCTTCAAGACATTATGCAGATATTGTATATTTCAAGAATCAACCATATCGAGAATTTCGTGAGTTACTCCCACCATCACAAGTAATATCAATCTGTTGCTTTTATTTTAAAGTAATCATTTATTTGCATTTTTAAAATATTGCTACAATAACATTTTATTTTAGGATACCGTATGCGCCGAGTTTTTAAATTTCATGGAGTCCATTCCGGAAAGATGTTGGTCAGCTATTGATGAAGGACTTCAACTGGCAGTTTTCAGAATGTTACAAAAGTTAATTGTATGTTCTGCATTTATTTCTTAATGCATAGCGTTTTATTTAATGATAATTTTTTGGATATTACGTCATTCTATCGGCTGTTATTTATTCTTTAATTTTTATATTTGCAGGTATTTGTAGTTGTAATGATTGTAATTTGTCACAATTTTCCAGATGAATGGTTCTAAATCTTTGTCAGAAAATTTGCATGAAGATCATGAATCAAATGTAACAGATAAATGTTGTGACATTGTGAAACGCAGACCCACAGATTATAAGTCATTATGGATCAATAATGAGGATGCAAAACCTCCAGAAGATTTCCGCACATTATCAGTTTACGCTACTAGCAACGATATACTTCATCCAGGTACAATACATTATCATCAAAACTGTTCGCAGAAGTAAGTGATACTGCTGATTCGCTGGAGTAGAAAAATATTTTGAACTTCAATAAATTCATTTCGTAATTTTTAAATGTATCAGAAAATAGTTTATTGCACTCTCTCTTATCATCAAAATACATATTCCTGACATTTTTATTCCCGAAATCTTGTTATATGATATTTAGATTAGCCGAGGAACTGCTTTATAAAACCTATTGTGAAAAGTATACTCTAAATATATTTTTCAGTTCAACCTTATGTTCGAAGAAATATCATCAAAGGAAGTTATTCAAATCAAGAACATTACCTTGATGTGCAGTTTCGTCTTATGCATGAAGATTTTATTGGTCCTTTACGGGATGGAATAAAATTATGGAGAGAACAAAAGGGAAAAGGTCATAATGAACATTAGCAATTAAATAGATGAAGAATTTCTAGTGTGGGCATATTTCTGTTGATATTTTCAATTATGGGGGAATAAATTTTAAAGCTAGAACAATTTTTAAAATTACATGGCTTGAATTCGATACGAATATTTTTATTTATAGAAGCCTTTTTGTCATATGCAATGGATACAACTGAAGAGCTCGATCTGTTAGTTGTAAGAGGTGTTAGTGTAGAAGGCGCACAATTGAAACGAAGTACAGGAGAAATAATTCGCTATGTCGTTTTTCAGGTTGAAATTATCATCGAATTTCGAATTATGAATTCATTTTTATAATTGTGTGATACATTAAATGTTTACATTTCTAGTGAAAAACTGGTGTCTGACGATAATTTTCAGCCACTGAATACAGCCAATGAATTTTGGAATTCACGACTTAAGTATGGACAGCTGGTAACCTTGTCGAGTGACGGGTTTCAGAGTTAGTGACAATTTTCTGTTGTAGTTTTCAGCATTTGAAGGAATAAAAATCTGTAACTTTCTGTTAATATAAATCATTCAACTATTTCCGACTAAGTGTTTAGATGAAGCCTTGGTCGCTACTATTGCTGAGAAAGATCCTGATGATTTTTTAAAAGGAAAATTGGGATTGCGTTTCTTTGATGATCACTCAATTTCACGAGCCAAAATTTACACCTTAATTGAATCGAGCTCGTATTTTGAAATGTATCAACACGTCTTGGAATGCATTAAAGTACTGTATTCCTCATCAAAAAATGAGTTTGCAAGCGTACATTAGCGATTACTTCATGCATAAATAGAAATTATTAATGCCAAATTTAAAACGAAAATATTAAACATCAATAGGAAAGTTAACTCTTCTCTCTAAAAAATTATGGAACATAGTCATAAAGTGAAATTCAAAAATTGATTCTGTAGGAATGATCCTTTCTTTTCCGCATTTTTATCTAATTTAGAGAAGTCTTGTTACTTTCTTATATTCTTTACACATAAAATCTTTAGTTTTCAAATAGGATTTGATCAATAATCAATATGGGAGGTTATCATAAGCTGACAACGTTGCTTAATGTTTGGAGAACTTCCAGCGTTTCGACAGCGACCACGGAATTCCATTTGAACGTTTTTTTCTGAAAGTTGAAACCGATGTTAAACTTCCTTCATATCTTGTTGAGCAAGTAGATGATGGTTCTCACAGTTCCTCGGATTCTTTGAATAGTGAATATACTGACTATAGTGAGCCTCCTTCTTCAACCAAAAGTAAGCTTTATTTTGTTATATGATAAAATTTCAAACAATCGCCTTAGAATAATCTTTTAAAGCTCTGAAATTTTGTAAATCTGTTTGCAGATTTTTTGAGAACCATATCTTCTATAAAATGGCCCTGAGAAAACAGCTTGCTTCGTACACGTAAAATCGAATCTGATAGTTGCTTTGTTTTGTAGCAGCTAATCCAATTTCAAGATGTTTTTAGAAACCAGAGCTAAAGAAATAAGTATTTTTGGAACGAAATATATTGCGAATGAATTGAAATATACACTTGACGGAGACAAAGTAGCTTGTGGTCTGGACAATGCTCAGCGAAATGCATTATGCTACGCTCTTACACATGAATTTGCCTTGATTCAGGGACCTCCGGGTACAGGTTAGCTGACTCTGCTTTTTTGGTTGTACTTGCTTTTTACTTTTTTCATATCATTAATAATTCTATCGCGAATAAGGTCAAACGTCGAAATATAACTAAATTTAATTGACTTTGATTAATTTTTGTTTGAATATGCATCCTATAAATTTAGGAAAAACTTTTCTTGGTCGTCTTATTGTACGCATTTTATTGGAAAATATGAATATGTGGAATCCAGAAAGAACAAATCCGATATTAGTTGTATGCTTCACCAACCATGCTCTGGATCAATTTTTGAATGGTGTTTTAGAAGATTTGAAAGAAGATGGGCGTTATAGTGATAATTTTCCTAGTATCGTTAGATTTGGTTCGCGCTGTAAAAGTGAAAATTTACAAAGGTATGTTACTTTTTATTTCATCTTTAGAATGATTTTACATGAATAGTTTATGAAACTTCATGTAAAAACGTGCTGTAACTTTTTCTCTAAATAAGAAAACTTATTAATAAGAAAACTTGTTTGTAACTGTTTCTCTAAATAATAAATTTGGTGGCAGAATTTTCTATGTTATTATCAAATTTACATTTGCAGGTATACAAAGCGATTTGTATTAGAAGCATACTCTGACCTGATTCCAATGACAGCAAAGCGTAAGGTTGCTCTTTTTTTTAACTTTAAAATTATTATCAAGCATAAAATATTTCTTCATGTTTTTTGTGTTTATAATATTTATAATATTTCCGTGTTTATAATATTTACAGCAATAAAATTTTTTAGGCAGATCGAGTAATATTGAAAAGAATTCATTTATTAGAAACGATTCGATCTCAGGTTGCAATAATAACGTCATGTAAGAGTGAGATTCTATCTGTCAAGTATATCCAGCACGTAATGTTGCCAGAACATATCCGACAGTTTAATATACAACAGAGAAGTGAAAAAAATTGTTCAGTCAGTATTTCAAGTATTTGTGATGCTTCATTCCAATATAGTTTATACTTCTGTTTGCCAATGATTTTTTTTTATGTAAATTTATCGCATTTAAAATTTTAAAATCTTAATTTCTCCAATTTTTAGTACTGAAGTAATTCAAATATTAAATATTAGCATTTCACATATTTTCACGTTTCAGATTGATGAAGTATTCTGTAAGTGGCTTCTGGAAGGTGATGCTGATGGAGAAAACCGTTTCAACGCGGAAGTCGACGCAGATGAAGAAGTCACAGATTTTGAGGTGAGCAGAAAAAAGGGTAAAGATAAGGTTTTTGTTCAAAATAATTAAACCATCAATATTAAGCTGTATCCCGCAATTTTATAATTAAAACTTCTTTATAGAACAAAAATTTTTCCGAAACCGAGAGTTCAGAAATGTTAGCCTTGTGGTCTATGGATAAAATATTTATCGAAGAAGACAGAAATGAACGGAAGGAAAAAGTGCCTGGATCTATTTCACAGATGGATGAGTGGCTAACTTGGAAGGAGATGCAGGTTCGTTTCTATGATGAACCTGAATTTAAAAATCTAAAATTATGTTTTTAATGGAACTAGAAATAACAAATTAATGATTTATTATGTTTATTTAACAACAGTGTTATAATACCTGTAAAAAAGATAGAGAAACCTACAGTCTTTTTTCCACGGATCCGTTTTTTCCTGGATTCTCATTAATTCGTGATTGATTGATTAATCGATCAGCATGAAGAATGACTGGCTTGTTTTTCGTTTTGAACGAGAATCAGATTATCAATTCCTTCAAATAATGAAATTTTTTGTAAATTGTTTAACAATTTTAGATAATGATATACAAATCAACGTCTGGTTGCTGGAAATGTATGTTGAAAAGTACGTGAAAATGTTAACTGAGGGATTTTCAGGAACATCTACTTAGGGCTAATCCGGATATAGGCGACTATTATCATTCTGGTGAATGGGATCTTGATAAAGATCCTAATGCACCTCCCATCAAGCAAATATCAATATTTTCAGAACAAAAGTGCGGCAAGAATCTTTCAAATGTAATTGTTATCCAATCTTTTGCAATTATCCTTAGTTGAAATAGTTTGCACTAAAGACGATTATTATTCTTTAATCACTATAAATTAGAATTTTCTCAGTATTCCAGGCAAAATGCAATGCTGAGCTTATTGAAAACCTGGAGAATATGAAGGCCGACATATTAAAAGTCCGTCTTATTTCTCTCGTTATTTCCCATATCAGTCTTTTCTTTTTATTGTTAGCTTAATTCATCTGCTTATCTAGAAATTTTGCACTGAAAAGGGTACCATTTTCTAAAGTACTGAATTCAGTATTAACATAGATTATAATATTAGATTATAGAGAAATTATAGTATTAGAAATAGTTATTTTTCTTCATCTTTCGTATCCACTAAAGTCTGAATTTTTTCAGAGTTCACCTTTGACGTTAGAAGAAGTTTCGTCAATAAAAAACTTGCGAACTTTACACAGGCACCGTCGTTGGGCTCTATATAAGCATTGGATCATGATGCTGAAGGTTGATGTAACTGGAAAGCTAGATAAGCTGATATGCAAGTATCAAACTCTGATGGAGGAAGTTAACAAAGAATACGATCTTTTGGCTGAAATCATACTGCGGAAGGCTTTGGTGTGCTATTAATATTTTATATTTTATCATAAGATAATGAAAGTGGCCTTTTGGGAGTTCATTAAAATTTGTATAGCAAAATTTTCATAAAGTTGTTTCTTCATAGAAAACTTTGTCAAATATAAGTAGTTCTTGTGTCATGCTTTCAATTTCAAATGTTATCTCTGAAAATAACACTTTTTTGAGATGTAAGTATTTTAACAATCGTTCATAACTGCGGTTATGCCTTTGCACAGCTTTGGGTTCTATACATTTGAATTGCAGATTATCGGTGCAACTACAACTGGGGCTGCAAAAGTAAAACCATTTTTGAATCGTCTTGATTGTCCAATTGTGATAGTGGAGGAAGCAGCTGAAGTTCTGGAAGCACACGTTTTGACAAGCATCACAGATAAATGTCAGCATGCTATCTTGATTGGAGATCATCAGCAGTTACGTCCAAACACCGGTATGAGAATCATGGAAATGAACTTTTGGTATATTTGTTAAGATTGAGACAGCTTTAGTAAATTTATTGAGATTAATAATTAGGATGTCAATGTGTGTGTATTTCATAAATAAATTGTTTGTTTTTCTATAGTCCACGGACCAATTCATACTTAATTTTTAGCTTAGTTTTAATTTTTTGATTGTTTTTTATCTATATACGAAATTAGCGTAAATCACTTACTTCAGCCGTATTTGCTCTTGCTCGTGAATATAATTTGGATATATCTTTGTTTGAAAGAATGGTCAAAAATGATTTCCCATACGCAACACTGGAAAAGCAACATCGTATGGCTACCGTTATATCAAATACCATTATGCGAGAATTTTACCCATTTATAGAAAATGCTGACAATGTTTTGAGATATCCAAATGTTAATGGTGAGACCTTTTGAAATTATTTGAAGTATTAAAAATTATGACTATAGAATGTTTAAATGAAAGTATTTCTTAATATATCAATCTAATATGAAATAATAAGGCTCTAATGAACACATTTAATTGTCAAGTTCTTATATTCTTTGCAGGTTGTTCAAAAAATTTGTACTTTATCAACCACTGTCATGATGAAGACCTCATCTTTTCCACCTCGCATAAAAATTTATTTGAGGCTGATTTTATGGTCAACTTATCTGCTTATTTTGTTCAGCAAGGCTATGATTATTCGCAGGTTTACTTTTTTGTTTTTTATTATCCGACAATGCTAAGAAACTTTTAGCTTCAGCTACTGTATAGATATTTAATCAAAACTGGTCGTTTTTCCAGATTACTTTGTTGTGTGCGTACACAGCTCAGGCAAACTATGTCAGGACGCAAGTAATGTTGAAATTCGACAGTGAAAGTTTTCCGTTGGTTGAAACTATTGATAATTATCAGGGCAACGAGAATGATATAATCATTCTGTCTCTTGTACGTTCAAAACCGAGTGATGGTGTCGGCTTTCTTGCAGTACGTTTGTAAATTTGTTCATTTGTTTAGAAATTCGCTGAAAGGAAAAAAAATCGGATTGGCTGGAAAATTATATTTTTATGTGAGTTCGAATAAAAAAGTATTGGAGGATCATTATTATTTAGGTTCCTAATCGTATGTGTGTGGCTTTGTCGCGCTCCAAACTTGGTCTTTATGTGATAGGCAATATGGATTTCCTTAGTTCTAACTCACATCTCTGGAATCAGCTCTGTAAAGCTGTGGCAAATGCTAGTTGTATTGGTGACGGTTTTCCGGCATTTTGTGCAAAACATAATGTTACACAGGTAATTTGAATTGGAAGTCCAGTTTATAAGCTGATTTAAATCTAGGTTTACCAGCTTTAAAGAAATTTTCCTTCAGATCATCTACAGCCCAGATGAATTCTGGGCTAAAACTCCCGAAGGCGGTTGTTATTATCCTTGTGATTTTGTACGATCTTGTGGTCACATTTGTGGTCGACCTTGTCATCGGTATGGCCATTTTTAATTGTTTGTTTTCTGGTCAATTATTCTCATAACTGCAAATGATACACAGAATTTTATTTAATAACTATGTACATGGAATCTTGAATTAACTGATGAAAGCAAAAAGGCGGGAAGTATAAAAAAAAGATTAGACCAGGAATCACGTATAGCGGAGAGTGGAACAAATAATAACAAAAATAAGTTTTAAGTGATGAAAATAACCAATTCAGAACAGATCCAGATCACAAGAGATCATGTATCCATTCTTGTCCAAAAACGTGCTCGACAGTCTTCCAACATCCTTGTACAAAATTATGTGGTGAAGTAAGATTCTTCAATATCTCTACGAAAGTAAAAATTTAATTATCTGTTGATTTTTATGTGTCGCTTACTTTCTGGGCACTAATTAATATAAAATACCTTAATAATTTTGAAATTTAAATATGAAACATCATTTGTGGTTGTCATGCGAGTTTCTTTGCATAAATGTATTCACACTTTCCTTGGCGTAAATTCTGAATTATAAATCTATTGGCACGCTAGGCAAAGTTATCGAAATCTAATTTTAGGCGTGTGGTGCTTGTCAGTTTTTTGAGAACAAAACTTTCCCATGCGGTCATACAACTGGCATTGTTTGTCATCTATTTGAGCAAGCAGTGTGCCAACAGAAATGTCAGAAACAATTGCCATGTGGCTATAAATGTGTAAAAAAATGCAATGAACCTTGTAAATGTTTGCATGTGAGTCCATCATTTACTGATATCAATTTTCAATTTATTGATATGTTTTTAGACTTTAAGTTATAAACTATTACTTTTTCGAGATAAATTTTTATATATGTCTTTCTGGATATTCGATTACATTATTATGGGAAAACTATGAGTTATCTCATAACATTGGATTATTGAATTGACAATAATGTCTTTTTATTAAATTAACTATTATCCATAAAATACTCAAGTTTTGTGAACAATGAAAAATTTTTATAAAATCCAGATATAATAAGTCATTTTCGAATACCGACTTATAGCATCTGGATCTTACAAAGAGATGATTTGGCTCACAAACAATATTAATATGATGTTGATCGTCTGAAATATTTTTTAGGAGATCTTATTGGACTGTGGACATACGGCTACAGCTTCTTGTTCTAAAAAACAGAAAACGAAATGCATGGTGAAAATAGAGAAGACATTTTCTACCTGTGGTCATCGCTCGACGGTACTATGCCACAATTACGAAAACGCGGGATGTCCTGAAAAGTGTGAGCGGATTCTGTCTTGTGGTCATAATTGTCAAATGCCATGTGGAAAGTGCACAATAGGTGAGTTGTTATTAAAAATTCATCAAGAGGTGTAGATCAAAAATTGGTTTGAGATGTCAAACTGAAAAATAATGCTCTCGAAATGCCAAATGTTTTCACTTTCTGATTTATGCTTTCGGGAGCAATAAGCAATAAATTTTCTATTTTTTTAATCGTAGTTTTCACAACTATCGTGGTATGAAGAAAGTATAACTAGAAATGTGGATATATATAAATCAAAAATTCATTCTCAGGAGGGTGTACTAATTGTACATCACTTTGCGGTAAACGACTTCCTTGTGGCCACGATTGTTTGCGTATGTGTGGAACACCTTGCAGTCCCTGCATAGCTCCCTGTCCAAACCAGTGCGGACATTCATATTGCGGTCAACAACATAATTTATCTATGGTTTGCAGTTGTCTTAATTTTTCTTTTAAAACTCGTCCCTAGCACTAGTTATTGAAGTATGGACATGATATTGTTTTTCTTTTATAAAAGGTTCATCATGATAATTTTACATCATTTTACTTTTATAATCATTTTACAGCTTTACTAAAGTCGAACTTCACTAGCGCATTGCAGGAACAAAAAGCTCGATGTGCTGATTTTTGCACCTTTTGTGTAGAGTGTTGTATGAATGGTTGTAAACATCAAAAATGTGAAATGCAATGCTGGCAAGTTTGTAGCATTGCTCCGTGTGTTTTTTCATGTGACAAAAAACTCGAATGTGGACATATCTGTCTTAGTCCATGTGGCGAAATTTGTCCAGGTGATCCCTCTTTAGCTGTAATATTAAGAATGCAGATAGTACTGAATGTTTTGTTGTTTATTGTTTTTATTAAGTGATGCAAATATTTCATAACCATAAAATTTTTCACTTTATTAATCTAATATTTTCTTTTAGACGAAAAAATACTTTTGCAGATGTTTGTGCCAAATGTGAGGGAATAAATGTTCCTATTTTGCAGTTTCAAGGGTGTAAATGTATTGTTAGTGTTGAGGTTTGTTCTGCTAATTATTTTAGAGAAAAATATTGTTGATTACAAGACTGAAAGTTTGGAATTTTTTTTTCATTCTCTTTTATATTGATGTTTAAACATATCCAAACGCTATTTAAAGGAAGCAGATCTCCACATACAAGAGCAGAGATCAACAGATCAACAATATACATGTCCAAAATGTACTTGCAAACTTTCTGTCAGTAGTTGCTTTCGATATGCAAGAGAATTGAAAGAACAGATTATCCGCAATGAAAGGGCATGTTTTATGGCTTGTATTTGGCTTATATTGGTCTGTTAACGTTCAGCATGATCGATCACCTTTTATCATTTGATTTTGCCTTTTGCTGTATTAAGATAGTATTACCTATTTTTGGCTTATTTAGTGTTTAATTTTTTTTATTGGTAGTTTTTTTGTTGTTTTATTAGTGTTCCAGAATAATCGGCTATGCATTTTAATTTTTTAACTCTATTTGTTGTGATGTCTTTATTTGTTTTGTTTTTTATTCCATTTCAAAATGGCCTTCAAGTCTATAATACGTTTCTTTTTGATTATTGACGAAATTGTATTCATGTTTTTTTTCTGCCCGTAAGTAGTTTACAAAGATTTCATAGCTTTTATTTTAGATCAAATTCGCAGAATTGTTGACTAATGGGCTATTTATCAGTCTGCAGCATGATATTTTGAAGCAAGCTGAAAATAACTTGGTAAAAATCATGGGCGTGAAAGAAATGAAAAAAGTATGATAACTACAAACAGCTAATTTTTAAAAAAATCTTTTGGATATCATTTAATTATTGTGGTCCTTCATTTTATTACAATATTTTTTAGAACACTGCTGCAATAGAAGTAGGTGAAATATTGCGTCTGGTTATAACGAGGCTTAACACAGAGTGCTACAATTATATAGGCGCAGTAAAATGGCAGGTGATTATGGAGTAAGTTGAAACCTTTTGTGTATAATATGGGCAAATTTACTTGTTTATTCATGAATATTCAGTGTTTTTCAACATAATCCAGTGCTCTAAATTTTCAGCATGCTTTCTGATATGTGTCGATTAGCCATATATATTATTACCGAAAAGTTTAATTCCATCTCAAAGAAGCGCTACATCAATTTGTATAAACTCTTCCGTGATTCTCTTGGAACAACAAATAACATTTTCTCGATATTGGTATCCATTTACTTCCACTCATCAGTTAATCCGAAATCATTAGAATTATCTGCGAATGATTATTTATAATTAGACTACTATACCATTCTAATGCATATTCAAGGAAACGGATCTTCTCAATTTATCAGCGTTTGCGAAATTATTGAAAACGGAATCACCATCAATGCTAGAAATACCAATATCGAATGGGCTGCGAAAGATCTCCATCAAATATATGGTATGTTACATATATTTTACAGTTTCCTTTGACTATGGCTTTAATTTATTTCTTTCCATCTGAAGTATTATTTCTGTGTTTAAATGACCTTTATCTGTGAAAAACAAGTTTTAGGATTATCATGAGATTAAATAAAAAAACAGCACTAGAAAAAATACAATACAACGTAGAAGGTGCTGAGAGAAATATAATGACTATGCTTGTTTCACGCTTGCTTGTAACATTTTTAGCTTGGACGCCTCGCAAATGATTTCATCAGAAAAGTAAAAGATTTGGATGTATGCCAGTTGAACGATTTGTTAGAAATGACGGTGAAGGCATTAAACCGGTCTAGTGATGCGGAACAGAAAAAAGCATCTAGTATGTTTCTCCCTTTTATTCTTTATTCAAAAATTTACTAGATTATGAAATAGAATATTAAAATTGTAAAGTTTAGCGAAAAGAATAGTTTGTAATCGATCACTTTTAAATAAACAAACTTATTTGCGCTGAATTATTTGCTTTATTTCTCATTTCAGTTCATATATATTTTCCTGGTCTTTTTCAGTTCAATTTGTGCAATATTATCGTAATTTGTATGAAGTTTTGAACATGGAACATATGCTGGTCGCTGATTTGCAATGTATGAATTTTCCTTATTGAATTAAATTATGTTCGTGATCTCACATCTGTGAAACTCACTTATATTTTGTCTGGAAGGTTGTACGAAGTAAGTGTTGTAAAACTCATTCCAGCAAATTATATGTACAAGTTGATGCCTCAAATGCATAAAGGGTATATTTCTTTCGTTGTAAATTTTTTTTTTCTTCTCGTTATTCTATGCTTTAAATTAAAATCTGTTTGTACATGTATTCAGTTGTTATCATTTTTGTTTATCCCAACTTCAAATTATTCATGCTATGTTTACGATAGGATTTTCTTGAATGAATTATGTGCAGGGATATGATTGATAGGAGTGATCCTCAATTGGTTCAATCTTTAATATTATTTTCTCTCACAGTAGTACATGGATGAAGTGAATTTACACCATAAAATTAATAATTGATGTGAGTTTGAGCAGAAGATATCCGAATTTGTTCCGGACTTTAAGAATTAAGAAGAAAAACTGCATTTCGGGAGCAAACAGCATAGATGGAATTAATTTATGAATAGCATTTTGATTCGATAATTATTCAAAAGTTTAATATCATTTTTTTCTGCTTGAACAGATTCACCTTTTAATATTCAATGAAATGTTGTTTGTTCTTAAAAAATTATTCACATATGTTGCTTTCTACTTTTACATGCCGATATGAATCATAATAATACCTGAAAAGTGGCAAATTATTCAAACGTGTATTACATTGCCATAGACGAGATTCTATAGACAACGAATTCATGACCTCATGTTAACAACTATAGACTGGAATGGACTACGTCACCGTAAAATAAGTTTGGAAAGCAGGACTTATTATAATACCTTTGAATAGGGCATTGCGAATCGGAGTTACGCTAATGAACATCAATGAGATACCTTGTTGCACATCGGTTACGTTAGTAAGCGCACTGTCGTGAATTGCGTAGAAATATAGATGAGAGGTTTTTCTGAGTTGACGTAGTAAATACAAATCATTAGATTACGAAACATTTTTAAGGCTATTGAGATGATTTCAAGTGTATCATTAGTGTATCATTTTTGGATCATGTCTGTTTTTTATTCCATATATTGCTCGTTGTTACGTCAGAATAGAGAATTCTAGGGTTGTGATTTGCTCGACAATGGTTTTGTTAACGTTAATTGCACGTGTGAATGATGGTCTCATTCTCGCTACTTCAATTGAGGGCAGCGATGAGGTTCTTTATTTGAAATTTGATTCATTCCAGTTGTAGCTGAAATTTGAAACTATTGAGAAATCCTATTAAAAAAAAGATTAAAAATTTTTTTGAAACGTCTCATCAGTCCTTAATTAAATCGTGGATGATATCAGTGAAAATATCATACTACGATTTCATACGATTAAAGAACATAAAGGCTAATATATAAATATAGGAGAATATTGTGATTTAAAAATGAAAAATTATGATTCAAACACTTATCATATTTCTGGTAAAAGTTGCTGTGTGATGATTAATCAGTGACAAACCAAATATTTTGAGTTGATAAATTAGATATTTTCAGCCGGACCACAATATGGTGAAATATACAAATCAAGCGAAGATGCTTTTCCGAAGACTAAATGATAATAGTCCCACTATACACACTCTTGAAAGTGGACCTTATTATTTTCAGTTGGTTCTTTTCTTAGAGCTTCAACTCTTTTTATAAAAGTTTGACTGTCTTTACTGGTACATCAACCTTGAAGGAAGTTACTGATTGGTCCATCTTACACTGTTTGTAATTCCTGCGAACTTGAATGCTGAATCAGATTAGTATTTACTGATGCTATCTTACAGCTACGTGATCAAAAGACCAGTATGCTCATTATGTCTTTGTGATAAAAATTTTTCACGGAAATCTGCCTTTGCATACCTGGAAGATATCACCGATGAATTTCTTGGTCAATATGGCACTCGCATAGCATCTGTTACTAGACCATATCATTTTATCGAATTTGGTTGGTTTTCCCAGTTTAATCCAAATTTCTGTTATTTGCTGACCCTCATCTCGCGATTTAATTGCGTTTTTAATTAGTGATTGATGCAGGCATACATAGATTCCTTGAAAACCTTCCTTTCTAATAATCAAATCCTCCAGAAAGTCTAGTATCATCAAAAATTGTACTGCTTCTGCTTAAATTAACTCTGTATCTAATGCTATATTACAGATCACTATATACAGCAGGCAAAAAGGAAGTATGCGGGCAGGAGTCGTCATGCAATATCTGCAGTGAGTAGTGAACTTCAAGATGTAACACGCATAATGGTTTCAAATATTGAGGACGTAATTCATCGAGGGGAAGCATTAAATAGTAACTTTTTGCTACTATCTACATTTTTGTTTACAACGCTGTCAACAAGTGAGCGAATTACAGATATTTATTCGATATTGTCGTTTTGATTGTATTATTAAATAATGAATTAATAATTTTTTGTGCAGCAATAAGTGAATTGTTTTTTATTTGTTGAAATAAGTAAATTAGACATGATCCCGCAAGTTAAATTTAGTTTGACATATAATATCAATATTTCTGATGAATAAAATATTTTGAGTATTTGATTTGATGGAATATATTTTGAAAGATATCGGTTTGCTTCACACAAATTTATTACAAGTATTTTTTATCAGTTTTGGAGACAAGAGCAAATGACTTATCGGATATCAGTAAGAAGTATCGAGAAGATGCCAGATTGCTTAATCGGAAAAGCACGCTATTCAAGGTGATTGTACTTGTTTGCTTTCTAGGTTTTCTCGGTTTTGTTGTCCGTTACTTATTTTGGTAACTTGTTATCATCTTGTATTATTTATTTTTATAAAAATGTTATATGCTCATTTCCTTTATCTAATTCATTTTCTTTCGCTCATATTTGTTAAGTTATCCTTAACAGAAATGTTTACACGAAACCACATTTTATACGACCTTTCGCATGTGGGTTCCATCGAATTTCTCGGTAATTTGAATAATAAAGAACTGAATTTACAAACCTTATATGTTATTCATTAATTAAAATCTTAGATTTTTCCGAACGAACTCTAATTTTTTAAGTTCGCTTGTTTTTTTTGATTCCTAATTCGTTTGAGCATTTGCAAGAGCAAAGAAGATAAAACTATGCAATTAACAATATTATATTTGTTATATCGGTAAGGTTACTTAGGTCTTGTGAGTTTCTTTGGGTGATTTATGGCAAAAGATGCTGGTTTCTCTCTTGTTTGTTTATTTCTCTTCCTTTCGCTTTCTGAAATGTGTTTTGGTAAGGATTGTTCATGTTTTAATTTTTGTTCATTTATTACGTGATAAATAGATAAACAGATGTTATAAATAGAAACGTTTATTTAATTTGATTTTATTTTACAAGTAGATTAAAATACTTTTTGCTAATGCCCATATACGTACAAATGCACACATTACTAATTTCTTTAATTTCTCTTTATCGATAAAAAAAATTTTGTTATATATATTAAATATTCTCACATTAGCTTGATAACGCTATACATATAAAGATAAGGGGAACGAATAGTGGGTAATTTATTGCAACGATGCATGTGTTAACTTCTATTATAAAGTACAAATTTATTTCATGGGAACTTGTGCGAGAGAATAATGCAAGGTAATGTGCAAGAAATGAAAACCAGTAATATGAAGATGAAAATTTACGAACTAATTATTAACCTAGTATAAAAGTTTTTACTTTGAACGACATAATTCTATTAGGATATTTAAATAATTCTAAATTACAAAATCAGAAGTTTCGAGTCAAAAATCACAAATAGCAAAACTAGCTAATTTGAAATGAATGCTTTACAATCGAAAAGATTACTAAAGTAATTTCGAGTTCCATGAAATATGTTAATTCATATTTACACTATTTATGAGAATGAAAGCATATCGATTGATACATTACAGGACCAAATTCTCCTTGCTTGACACTATTACATCTTTTGTTCGTCTACGTGCGATTTACGTACATGCGCATTGATCGATAATGAATCGTGCACCTCTCATTTACTTTTATCATCGTCGTTTTGCTTATTATTGGTTACATTCTACTGGTTCTGCAGCAATTGCCATACAGAAATTTCATACATCAATTTTTTTCAATTGCAAGAAATTTCATGATATATCGTAAGGATCATTTGAAGTTGTTATTTCACGTGTATTAATCACATGAATTATTCATCGATATCAATGTTTCTGTAGTTTCTCTGGTATAATGTTAACTAAAGTTATCTGTTAATATGGAACTTCGTCACTGCTTTATTTCTTTTTTTTTCAAATATGAATTTAATGTTTCTAATAAATTTTCAGTAGTAGCAAACGTACAATGAGTGGTGGCGATTCGATAAAAACATATGATTATTTGGTAATTGGTGGTGGTTCTGGAGGTATTGCAAGTGCTCGACGAGCTGCTGAATTTAATGTATCTGTGGGATTAATTGAAGAAACGCATCTCGGTGGTACATGCGTTAGTTTTGTTTAATTTCATATGAATGAAAATGTTTTAATAATTATTTAAAACAAAGAATTAAAATCGTTTGTTTTTTTTTTGAAATTTTTTATGACTCTATTCACAGGTAAATAAGGGATGTGTACCGAAAAAAATTATGTTTAATTGTTCTCGTCATGCCGAAGCAATTGCCGATTATTCAGATTATGGTTTTGATTTAACACTGAATGGATTCAATTGGAAGTATTTGATTTTCTATTCTTCTTGTTTAAATGATATTAAAAATATATAGTTTTAATTATTATTTATTAGATAAAAGTTAAAATATTATAAGCTACTCTTTAAATTAGCTTATGTTTACGTTTAAAATTTTTTTTTCTTGAGAAGATATTGAAGAATTACATATTTAAAAGGAAATTATAAATTAGATATTGGTTATAGAAAGATAAAGGATAGTCGTGATGCATACGTCAAGCGTTTAAATGCAATATACGAATCAAACTTATTCAATGTTAGTTTATTCTTCTTTTTTCTTTCCTTCTTTCCAAAATTTCATTCCTAACTACTGAAAACCTCAACCGTATGAAACATCTTTGATATCAATTAATAAAGAACAATTTAATGCCAAAATAAGCTTGTATTGTTGGAATTTTTATTTTGTTTCTCATCGGCGTTTTGCTTGTCTAACTAATTTATCGATTGCAATTTATATGTTAAAATGCTTTATGATCAATTATTTTTTTAATATTTAAAATGTTGCAATATTCACTTTATATTTGTACATGTACTTTAATAGTAATGTAAATATAAAGAAAACTAAATGTTATATACATGAAATTACGAAACAGTTCGCAATAAATAATATAAATTGACACATTGACAATAAATAATACAATAATATACCAAATGTAACACACAAACGTTAATTGTTATCAGTTTTCAACTGGTATCCTTTTACCATGTTTGTTATAAACATTGTTAAACTCTATTTGTGTGCTGTAGTGATTTCAGTTATTATTATTATTTTATTTTTATTTCTTTAATTGCATGTTTATTTCAGTCACAAGTCGAGTTAATTCGAGGAAAAGCATCATTTATGAGTGATGGTGTTGTTGATGTAAATGGTAAAAAATATTTCGGAAAACATATATTGATCGCCGTTGGAGGGTAAATGCATATTAAATATTTTCTTCAGAATATTTTATATGGAAATTATATCTTTGATACGAAAAAAAGGTTTTCCTATTGTGTGATTGCAGATATCCAAAGATGCCTGACATTCCAGGAGCAGAATATGGGATCAATAGTGATGGCTTCTTCAATCTTGACGTTTTACCTAAGTAAGCTTTTTAAGACTTTATTGTGATTGTGAAAATGAAAACTTATTGAAAATTATTCTTGGTTGCATACTTTATTACCATAATTATAAATCAGTTTTTGATATTGAAAAAAAATTTTATTTTAGACGTACTGTAGTAGTGGGAGGCGGTTATATAGCCGTGGAATTATCATCTATGTTGTCAGCATTGGGATCTGATGTACATTTGTTGATACGAAAATCAAGGGTTTTGTGGAATTTCGACCATACATTATCCGAATGTTTAACGGAATCTATTGATAAGGGGCCAACAAAACTTCATAAAAACATAGAAGTAAGCTTTTTTTATCATATCGATTTATGCGCAAAATAATCATTTGTTAGTATGTTTGCTACGGAATTTTCCACTTCGTATTAGATATCTTATTGATATTGATCCAATATACTGCGTAAAGAGGCAACTAGTCGGTGAAAGAGGATTAAATAGTTTTCTTTAATATATGACATTTTTATCAGTTTATAATGAAATCAAATGAATTAAGACGACCAATATATTTGAGAAGATTTTTTTAGGATAGCAAGTAGTTTAATCCATTAATTTAATTATCGTATTTCTTTGTTTACAATTGCTTCTTTAAAATTTAAAGAATTCATCGTAAAAGTTTACAGTGGCAATTTGATAATTTAATGAACAGGTAGTTGTGGAATTTTATTCTTTGAAGTTGTCGCTACAATTTCGAGCGAGCTGAATGCCACTGAAAATAAATGAATACTGATAAATGATTTATTCTAAGCCTCACTCTCGGTGCCAAACTGACGTATTTGAATTCGTAGTTATAGAAAATATATCTGATACAATCTAGCTAAATATAAAAATAGAAACATAAAAAGATAAGAGCAGATGTATTTATAAAGGACGTGTTGTGATATCATTCATTGGGTATAAGCTTGGTTCTAGAATTGAAATATTTACATATAAATTAATTTATTAGATGTTTAAAGTATTATTTGCGAGTGCTCAAAATCATAGAATTTAAGCTAGAAGAATTTGTACATGAATTGAAATTGGATAAATGATAAGTTAAAACGAATTTTTTATTTAGATACAAAATTTATTTTATCAAATTATTTCGATTTATCGGCAGAATCCTTGATTATATATGTCAATGGTTCACTTATTCTATTTATAACATGTATTGTTTCAGGTGAAATCAATAGAGAGGAAGTCTGACGGATTACTTACTGTTAATACCACGAATGGTGTCATTGATGATGTGAATAGTTTAATCTGGGCAATTGGTCGTATTCCTGCTACATGCGATTTAAATCTGGATTATATAGTTTGTAATTTTATTTCAATTAAAATTTCCATCAACTCAAAATAAAGTTCTCAAAATCTCAAAATAAAATTCTCAAAATCAGAGGCACTTTATAGCATGTGAAGACGGATCAAAATGGTAATGTAATTGTGGATGAATATCAGAACACATCGACTAAAAATATTTACGCGGTAGGAGATTGCTGTGGAAAAGCAATGTTAACACCAGGTTATTTTGCTGAGTTAATCCTTGCTTTAATGATCAACACTTGAAAAATGATGTGTCAAGTATTTTTGTTTTGCAGTAAGTTAAAGTACTAGAAGAATTAGGAAGCAAGTTCCAAAGGATTCAAAAATTAACCAATAATTTTAATGAAGTTTTCAGTTGCAATTGCTGCTGGCCGACGTCTTGCTCACAGATTGTTTAATAACGAAGTAAATATTCGTCAGGATTATGAAAACATTCCGAGCGTTGTGTTTAGTCATCCACCATTGGGGACAGTTGGGCTTACAGAAGGTAAAAATTACTTTTTATCTTCATTCTTTGCAATAAAAGAACTGCCAGAATCAAATTCCTGTAGCGAAATTTAATTCTGTTTTATTTTTATTCGCCTTCATCTTTAACTTTATCCAATTTATAATTTGCTGAATTTTAATTTCAGCACAAGCTGTCGCTCAGTATGGAAGAAACAATGTTACAATTTATAAAACAAAATTCAACCCCATGTATCATGCTGTTACTCAGCGCAAAGAACCAACAGTGATGAAGATGATCTGTGCTGGTAAAAACGAACGGGTAAGTGTAAATTTATCTTTTATGTAGTTGGATAGTATCAACTTATACATATTTTCTTTCTTTCAAATATTCATTTCCGAACTTGGAAATGGAACTCCAAAGTATAGACACTATTTATAGGTTGTTGGCTTACATATGCTTGGTGAGGGATGTGACGAAATGTTGCAAGGTTTTGCCGTTGCCGTCAAGGTGAGTTATACTTTGAACTGTTGAAAGCTGAGAAATAAACAACTTTTTTAAATTCAAAGGATTTTTAAGATGGGAGCAACGAAGAAGGATTTTGATGAGACGGTAGCTATTCATCCAACAAGCGCTGAGGAACTGGTTACAATGCGTAATGGTACCAAATCTGAAATAGCATAACTGATGGATGAGTTCATAGATAATTTAGTTAACATATCTAGCATTAATAGGTTTTAAGCAAGAGTTCGGACCTATTAAAAGTTTATAAATTGTTTATTTTTCTGGCACTAAATTCTTTTCTTTATGTATTAAAATTGTTTTATCCATATTTAATTTACCTGACGGATAAATTAGTAAACATTACTAAAATTATGTTGTTTAATTTGATTATCAGTTTATTAATATTGGTTCTTTCCTGCAGAAGTAAAAGGATATATGACATTAAATATTGATAAATGACCTATTTTTAATTGTTGATGGTTTCCGAAGTGTACTGGAGAATATTGAATTGTTACCTAAGGGCCGTTGAGGTTGATGTAACGGATAATCGATCAGCGGATACTTTAGAATACAAAACATTTGATTGTCACTTTAACTAGCCGTATTGCTATTGTGCAGAAACTGTATTGTGATGAAGTCTCTCTCATTTTTTTAGAAGTTTTGTAAACCTTGCAATAGCTACGTTTTTGGAATTAAAAATATGCCTACTGTCGAACTTTTATGTTTTTTACGTTTATAAAAAGTATTGAAATAATAAAATATTTTTACCAACGCTATCGATTGTGGAACATCTCATTTTACTACCTGATAGAAAGTTGAAACGAACATGAAACACCTGTTTTACTTCCGGATGCTTAAATTTGGTCTCAAGCGATTCAAACGAAGGAAGCAAATAAGGATGTTTCAATCTCAAGGCATCTAAATCACTATTTGTATGCATGGATGCCATGCTTCAGTTTTTTTTTTAACATGATTCTGTCTAATTTTCTTGAGTCATTTATTAGGAAAATTTTAACGGTAACTAGCGCATCTTAGAAAAATCCCTTGAGCAATAATCAAAACCATAACGATAAAAATGAATAAATTTAAGAAACATCCATACGCATATCAAGCGACAGATCGCTAGCACTTCAGCCATGTATTCAGAAATTCCGTGATTGTGTCTGTATCCCATTTCTCGATATTCATAATTTTTTGAACCTCTCCTTGCGCATCCAATAACTTAATTGTTGGCAGTGTTCCTCGAACATGATGAACCTTCACACAATTTCCCCATTTCTTTACCATGTTGGACTTGACGAATGCTGAAACAATTTACACTTTATATATTAGCCATATATCAAACATTTCGATCAATACATCCATTTCACATTAAAATATTATCAAAAGCCATTGTTCAAAAAGTTACTAAGCTACTTAATTAGCAAACTTGACCAACCTTCCGCCTGCGGAAATCGCCCTAAGTTACATTCGCAAATTTCGATATGAGCCAGTGGATATTTCTGAAATAGCATCTGGTTTAATCAACATTATTGTAAGGAATATCATTACATCAGCCTATATTCTTATTATTAGAGAAAAAAATGGCTTCATGGCTTTTAATGGATGATTTCTCGTGTAAGAAAATTTGTTGTAGCGTTAATCAAATAAAATTTTTGTACTTCTTGTTTCTTTTCCAAGTAATCTTCCCTACAACATGCATTACAGTCAGCAACAAGTTCATCAAGATGAAAATGCGGCAGTTCTGCACAACTTGAGCATTGAAGTATTTCACTATTGAATCCACGTTCCTGACAGACTTCGCGATTTAATTCACTGTAAACGAATTGAACCAAGACAATCTGCAATGAACTACTAATAATAAAGAAAATTAAAAGCCACAATATTTTTATAATTTCAGTTTGCAGCAACGATCGCTTGCAATTGAATTTATGACAACTAGAAGAAAGGTAAACAGTTAAAATGGAACAAATTATTTGTGATATAGGTGCAAGTGGTTAATAAAGAATTAAATCATCTTTCTTCCTATGAATTATGTTGCAATAAATTTCTACAAAATTGGAAAATTTCTTGTTAATTCAGCACCAATGATCGATTATGGTATATAGCAAAGCTATAATTAGACAGCGCAATCTACATAAGATTACAGTTAAATGGTTAAATTGGTTGAATTTATAAAAAATTTAGATTGGTTAAATTAAAATAAATTGATTAGGACAAGAGGATAAATTTATGATCCTCCAATTGACCGACATTATGATTCTATGATGACACTATTTATGAACATATCGATCAATTCCAATAATTACATTTAAAGCAATTTTGATTGGATGAATGATATATATTATGATAAAAGAGCTTACCAGGTAGAATTGTAACTGATATATGGAATGACCAAAGAGAGCATCTGAAGTCATTACAGTGCATTCACTGCTTTAGCCTAAAAAACTAAATGAAAATAAAGAAACTGCTATTTCATTTTAAGCTGAGAAATGACAAGAAAGCATTCATTTCAGTTGATCTAACATTTTCATATGTGACCCATAAAGTAAGGTTCATCTAAAGTAATCGTTTTTCATACAGTAACCATTTCTTCTACAGTCTATTCCCTATTATTTTCCATGCCTCTTCACTTTCCTATAGTCTACGAACATTCCACCCTGCAATCCCATTCCTTGGTTACGATCCACAATTCTCACAAAACTCTTAACCTTCATTAGCTCCGAACAGTTAACAATTCACTGAACAATCCAACCGCTCAACCTCTTCCCGGTTATCACCAGGAAGATTTCTACCGAACTGTTAGCTCTTATCAGTCTTGAAATACCGCTACTATGCAAATCGTCCATTTCATCCATTTGAAGAATGAAATTTGAATGAAAGAAATGAAAGAAAGTGCGCGCAATTGTCATTATCATTGTACGTGTACAGTTATCTGATAATAAGCGCTTAATATTGTTTTCTGATAATTTATTTCAATTCCTAAAACATCTACGATTTGACAATCAAAATGAATAAATCAAGAATATACTGATGATAAAGAGGAATTTTTGAAATACTATTTACTTAGTACTTTCTTTCACTTCTCGAGTAATGTTTTTGAATAATTACTTATTTATCGAAGTATACTTTTTCTACAACTTTCAGCTTATATTATCAAATCTAAGTCTTTTACTTGAATAACTTCTTTCACGTTTTTTTTTTATTTATCGTTATATCGTTACGATACAAAAATATATCACAATATTTGCACAATTGATTAGTTAAGTTAAATCTTAAAATGTAATACATTGATGTTTTTTTAGATCTAAAATTGTATAGCAACAAAAAAAAATGCTGTAACTGAAAGGATTGAAGCAATAAAAGCTTTTGGATGTTTGGAAACTTATCATATCATATCAGTTGTAAGTAACAGAAAAAAGACAACTGACCTTTTGATTGAATTCTTTTCTTTTCGTCATTGTGTGCACTTATAATTACTCTTCAATTTCTTAATTGTCCGATTAAAAAAAAAAAGCAATGATAAAAATTTTTCGTAAACAATTGATTTAATAAGTAATATTATTTAAATTTTTCCTATCAGCCTGAATTAAAAAATGATAAATTACAATTTTCTTATCAAATATTTTAAATTTTTAAGAAAATACATTTGAATGGTATCTATTCAATTATTTGACTTTACGTGAAAATTTCTGAAATATATTTATCACTGATAAAAGTTAATAATTGAAATGAATATGTATTATTAAATTTTATTTTTTACAATTTTTCTTTTCTTTTTTTTCATCTAGTATAATGAGCAAAGTAAAATGAATGAATGGATATTTTAAAATATTGATTTCTTTTCTGCAATTCCAACAATTATACTTATACTTGTCAAAACTAATCTCTTTTCTTCTCTTCACAAAAATCCCTTATCCAACAATTTCTTTCTCTTCTTAAAAAACATTTTACCATAAAATACTATAATCTCCACAAATATAAACTATAAACTACAATCCCTATAATTGTAATTATATGTTTGTCAATAGATGTGTATGTACGTGGGTGTGTATGTCCATATATGTGTATATATACATCTGTATGTGTATGTGTATGTGTGTGGGTGTATGTTTTTCTCTGTATGTTTGTATGAGTTGCAGATTTGTACTTGTGTTTATATGTAGGTATCCGTACGTCTGTGGATGCGTGGGTGTAAATGTAATGTCCATGTATGTGTATGGGTGTGTATGTGTGTGTGTGTGTGTGTGTGTGTGTGTTTTTCTATGTATGTAGGTATGAGTTGCAGATTTGTACTTGTGTTTATATGTAGGTATCCGTACGTATGTGGATGCGTGGGTGTAAATGTAATGTCCATCTATGTGTATGGGTGTGTGTGTGTGTGTGTGTGTGTTTTTCTATGTATGTAGGTATGTACGTATGTATGTATATGTTATACATCTGTATTTGTGTGTGCGTGTATGGGGGTGTACCCATGTGTATGGGCGGACGTGTAGGTGTAAGTATTGTGTCCATGTGTGTATTTCTTATGTGTATGTTTGTATTTTATATCTGTATCCATGTGTGTGCGGAGGTGTCCGTACGTGTATGGACGTGTAGGTGTAAGTGTATGTCTGTATGTGTGTTGTGTGTGTGTGTGTGTGTGTGGGTGTGTGTGTCATGTACACATCGGTTTTAATTTATACGGAAGAAATGATGACATCGTCATCTCACTAAATTGCTACCACTCCTCCTCCTCCTCTTCCATTGTCCTTCGGATCGTACGATCCTGTCCCATCGACCCCATTACTATTTTGTAATTATAAAACGATTGGTGTCGGAAAAAAAGTTTTTTTTTTTTTATAAATTTTCTTCAATTTTAATTTTATTTCTTTTTTTAAAAATTTCTTCCATCATTTTTACATCAATTTTTATTATAATACTAATTAATTAATAGTACAATCCAATACGGTATAGTATTTAGCAATTTTTAAATCAAAACTGTAACTGTAAAAATTGTATGAACTGTAACTTTAACTGACTGTAAGAACTGTAAGAACTGATTTGTCATTTTGTTCTACAATCATTTGAATGTATTTTATTCGAATTTAAAAATTGCAAACTATTACATATCATATTTCATAAAATTATCAGTTTTTTTTCTGTTTAATTTTTCCAATTTCATTTCTCTTCAAGAGTAAGTTATAAATGATTCAGGAATGAAAAAACGAGAAAGTAAATTAATGACATTTGTCCTTTTGTTTACTCATACAATTTCTCTTTTGCTCACATTATCATTTTTGTTTCTTCAGTAGTTTAAAAATACATTTATTTTTGTGTCTAGAAAAAAAAGTTAGTTTTTTTTTTTTTGCAAGTGATAAAATGATTGTAATTTAATCTCTATATCGCTTAAAATGACGAAAGTGTTTAGAATTTATTACATTTCAAACTAAAATTCATTTCAGTTTTTGCTTTTGTTGATAAGAATAAATGGAAACGAATCGGAATATTAGTGAGTTGTTGTATTTTCTCGAATTCATATCATATCAAAAGATGAAGAAATATCAGTGAATTATATTAGTAATCTGAATTTGTATATTAATTAAAATTTAAGAATGATTGAAATTGCAGAAGTGCTTGTTACCGGTGCATCAGGCTATATTGCCATACATTGTGTTCATCAACTTTTGAAGGAAAATTATACTGTACGTGGTACCGTACGTGACTTGAATAATCATTTCAAAATTGAACCATTGAAGCAGCTTGAAGGAGCTACCGAACGTTTGGAATTAGTTGAAGCGGATCTGGAAAGCGATCAAGGATGGGAACAGTTCGTTTTTTTCTTTTCTTTCTACTGTTGATTCATATTTCATATTTAATTATTTGTTTGCTGGTGTACTCAATGCATGGATTTTTCTGTCAATATCTCAGTAGTCGTTTCCTTATGCCTTTTTTCCGGGATACAGTACGAGAAATTCTTGATCTCTTCTTATTCTCTGTTCTTTTCGTTCAATCATAAATGTATTTTTAATGTATACTCAAAAAATTATCACTTCCAAATTTCATTCATCATTTTCATTTCCGATAATTCTATGGTATTTCTTTAGAGCAACAACTGATTGTACGTACGTTTTACACGTTGCCAGTCCATTTCCAATTATCACTGATGAATCAGTTATTTCAACCGCTGTAGACGGTACTCTGCGAGTACTACGAGCTGCCGCAAAATCATCAGTTAAAAAAGTTGTTCTTACCAGTTCCAGTGCTGCAATCAATGGTAGAAATTATCCAGATTACTGATCTTATTAATTAATCAACTAATAATACAAAACAACGAAAGTAATTTCAATTAAGAAAAATATGGCAGAAAAGATTTCCAATGAATGATTTAAAGAAAATAAGGATATAGCAGAGAGATATCATTAGGGATGTATCGATATCAATCTTGCTTGGAAATGATAAAATAAAAAGCTGTAACTTGTTTTCGTCTTTTACGCTATTTGATGGTAAATTTAAAATAATCAAAATATGAACTTGAGATTATTTTCCTTTTTTGCACTATTTGATAGCAAAAAAAAAAATGAAAATAATGCGAAAAAATGAGAAAAAAAAACAGAAGTATCGCATTATCAGTTTAGTAATATATTGCAGAAGGTCACACGGATATGACACGAACATTTACCGAAAATGATTGGAGTAATATCGATACGGGAAATGTGAATGATTATATTAAGAGTAAAACACTTGCTGAAAAAGTTGCATGGGATTTTGCTCATAAGGAAGGTTGATTTTTTTGCTAGGAATTTTCTTGAAATTTGTTACATTTGAACTATCATCCATTCTAATAATTGGATTGCAATTTTCGTTCGGAAATCACATCCGTATCATTGAATTACAATTTTCGTCTAAATATCGCAAATAGTCGTAGAAGAAACAAATTCAAGTTATTAATAATGAAAAGTTTTATTTCGTATTTATTTCTGTTACCGAACTATTTATCAGATTTCTTAAAAACAATAGTTGATATTCGAAATCATCAAATTCCTTTTCAATTTTTAGATGTTAAATTCAAGTTAACTGTTATCAATCCGTCGCTTGTCGTTGGACCTCTTCTTCATAATGTACAGGGAACGAGTGTCAATGTAAAAATTTCCTTAATAAAAATTTATAACGACTTAAATTCATTTTATTCAGTTTTTCCAACAATAATATATCATAACTAAAATTAATTGATTTTTTTTTGTTTTAGATAATACGTCGTTTCCTAAATCATGAAATTCCCGCAGTACCAACAGTTCAGTTTGGTTTAGTAGACGTACGTAATGTAGCACAAGCACATATACGTGCAATGAGAGAACCTCGTAGCGATGGATTACGAATTTTACTGAGTTATCAGCCAAGTTTTTGGTTTATGGATATTGCTAATGTTCTTCGTCATGAATTCTCATCGCAAGGTTATACAGAAATTATTTTTTATTGTTGTCCTATCATTCATTATTGTTGCAATGAATTAATGGTGTTTTATTATCAATTTTAGGTTATAGTATTCCAAGAATTACAGTGCCATATCCGATAGCATGGATTTATTCATTGTTTAGTAAGGAAGCAAGACAGCAAATACTAAATCGCTTTGGTAATGAAGTGCATTTCGATAATTCTCTCGTGAGTTAACATCATTATATTTTCATGGAATATGTTTGTTCATGGATTAATAATAAGCAAAAAATGAATGATATCTTCATTGATAATTGATTAGTAATAATCTAATTTTAGGCAAAAAAGATTCTTGGAATAGAATTTATAAATCCTAAAGAATCGATCATTGCTATGGCATACGATATTATTGAGCGCGATATTGCACCAAAGCAAAAAAATTACCGAGGACCACCTGCAAAAATTTCTATAAATGCATGATATGATAAAAAAAAAAAAACTGAAATATAGCTTGAGGAATGTTCTCTTAAATTCAATAGTATTATTTTAACATTCATCTAATTAAATCTAGAATTGGTAGGTTATTTAAATAGAAGCAAAAATTTTACCAAATTTCGTCAAACATATAAACCAAAAAATGGTACAGTTATCACCGTGTAAATTACAGTTTTATTCTCTTCAACTATTTGTCGTGTATAGATTATCTGAGATAGAAAGATATATCTATGATAGAAATGAATGAAGTAATCCAATTTCTTCTGTAATATTTTCAAATGTCGTTAAATTTCATAATAATAATTTGCATAAGTTATATAATATTATTATGGTTTATTGAATTTTCACAAATGCTATATAGAACTGATCCATGATCATATTTTTATCAAGTGGAATTTCAATAAGAGAGAAAATAAAATGAAAGTATAATAAGAAAAACGTAAGAAATTTTTGATGATATCATATTATAAACAATCGTTGAAAATACAGCAATTATTGAAATTGTAAATTTTATACAGTGAACTTTTGACGTACCTATTTAAACCAATTGAATTTTCTATTTTTCGTTTCTTAACATTTCGCATGACAGAACATACACTAATATGTTGGAAATTCAAAATTTGAAATAAGCAATTATGTAGTAAAAGCATTGTAATATAATACTAAATTTTATTACAACGGAATAAAAAATCCATTTAAAATTCGACAAATTCTTGACTGATCGATTTCTCGAAATACATATGAATTCCTAAATTGGTTAATTTCACCAAATTTTCAACTTCTGTGACACAATTTCCAGATTCAAATAGTACTTTTTCATATGTCCTATATTCGATCTTCCAATTTCAGTAGTCAAAACAGGAACTGCATAATTATTTCTCGATTATACAATATAATAGAATGTGGGGATCATTAAATTTCAATCTTTTATTCATTTTCAAACATTTTTAATAACACGTTAATTTCAAAACAAGTTTTTTCTTTTACGAACATTTTATTCGACTTATAATTCTGCAGATATTTAATATTTTAAAATGTGATAGAGAGAGCAATATTAAAATTGTTGCCTTTTACATCGTTGCAACTTCTGAAGCTTTTAAATAAAAAAAGAATTACAAAAAAAAAAAAAAAGAAAAGACTAGCTTATTCAATTTTAAATTTTAGAATTTTGTGCAAACGATGAATATTTAATTAGCTCATTTGTCCTAAATCAATTTATCATTTATCAATCAGTATTACTTTAAAAACATGAATGAAACTTAATCAATACAAAATTTCATAAGTATTACTTGGTAGTATACTTTTTCATATATCCTGTATTTGGTCTTCCAATTTCAGTAGACATATATTACTCAATTGGATCACAATGATTTAAAGTATTTGATCACCTTTTTCTTTCTTATCACTACTGCTTATCAGTACTTATCGATTCTCAAGCATTATTTACATTAGTTTTTTTAGACGAAAAAGTGAAAGTAATATA
The DNA here is from genome assembly GCA_013365365.1 of Cruorifilaria tuberocauda. Classification (NCBI taxonomy): domain Eukaryota; kingdom Metazoa; phylum Nematoda; class Chromadorea; order Rhabditida; family Onchocercidae; genus Cruorifilaria; species Cruorifilaria tuberocauda. The sequence continues at coordinate 147,790 of JABVXU010000066.1, forward strand.
TTAAAATGTACACTTATAGCAATCTGTTCAAAGAATTAAAAATTTGAAACTTAAGTTTCAAATGAAGAAGAGATGACGATCCTATTAATTTCTTTTTGACAGCAAATTCATTGATTTTCGACGATTGAGGCAATGTATAAGCTAAACAAATTAAGTTATCATCACCATATCAACAAATTTATTCGCAATCCCTTTTGCACTTTTATCACTGACTGAGCCTAGGAGTAAGTCAGAAACGGAACTTTCTGTCAATTTTATCTAAATGAAGAAAATGAAATGAAAAGGTTGAAAATAGCGAACACGAATTTTTCAATCATCTTTTGCTCCTTATCACTTCTTCCTGATTCGTTGACATCTCGATATCACGGATTTGCTATCATCATTCCTGCTCGTTATCATCAATGAGATATCAATGAGAAAGATTAAAAAATAAAAGATGAATTTCATGCTAAGTAATCCACGCAAATCATTTGATCATATTTCTCTCCATTGAATCAATAATCACTTCTAATCAATGATAACTCTTATCATGAAACTAAATAAATTCCACTTATTTGATAAAAAATTACTTTTAAACCTACTTAAATGAAATTAAAAAATTTTTCAAGCAGTAAGTTGTTGTTGTTATTGTTGTTGTTACCTTTGTGATCCGTGATACTATTATAAATTAATAAATGCATCTTGAGAATTAATTCTTCAGTTAATTTCTGACGGTAGCCTTATGTTAGTGAAAAAATAACAAATCAAATATCACTCTAAAGAAGAAAAAATGAATGCTTATTGTACGATGGTGTGTTTACATTCACTCTTAACTTTGTTTACCCTATACATTTTTAAATTTTTTCTTAATTTCAAACAAGAAAGAAAGCTTTCGTATCATTTACAAATAAAGAAGAAAACATTTCGAACGATAACAATAATACTTATTAATGTAAAGAAAAAACATTAAAATATTTATTACTTCAATAAAAAAAAGTCCTTTAAAAGAATTTTCTACGCAAACAAATTTTTTTTTTAATTCCATAAGTTTTTTCTTTTTTTTTTTGTTGTAATTTTGATCACTTTGATAATTGTGTTATATGTTGGGAAAGTTTTCTCCCAAATATAAAATTCAAAAATTATCAAATGATTTTGAAGTGAAATTGATTGCTTTGTTGAATTCAATGGAATAAATAATGATTGATGAATTAATAAGAAATATTAGAAGCATTCTGATCGAAATGAACTGAAATGATTTGAATTGCGTTAGGAAAAAACGGAAGTGATTACGGAAAATTGTAGTAGCGTTATTAGCTATTATTAACTTCGAAAAAAAAAAACCTTATTCCAGAAATCTGTTATTTCCTTTGGTCATGAAAATGACCCTAATTATCAGCTCACTTAAGAAAAGGCAATTTTGGTCATTTGATAAAATGAAAATGCATGGAAAGGTAATTGATGAAAGATTAAAGGTTATTTGACTATCAAAGGTAAGGAATTGATAAGAAATTAACATTTTTATCCTAGTTATTAAAAGTTTACTTGATATTGAACGGTGGATTAATCTCTCAGTGAAAAAGAAAAGACAAGCAAGAACAAAACGTAGCATAAAAATATTGTTACAATGTTATCGATCAATTTAGGATATTATTTAAATAAACATATTTCCTGATATTTTACAAAGATTTTGCATTTGAAATTTTATAACAACCAAGAAGGGAAAAGTATTTTAATAAGTAAAGATCTGATTCACTCTAATAATATTTCCTTATAAGCTAATAGATTGATCAAATTTGAAAGAGAGAGTAATTGATATGAATCGCAATTATACGCCTCTGCACACGTGAAGTATTTTAACAGAAATAATTTTGAAATAAAAAGCATTATTGGACTTCTTTCCGTCATCATTTTTAACTTCCAACTTCCCTCATCAATTATTATTTTAAGATGATTTAATTCTGTATCCGACGGATAACAATCCTGATCCGGAAATTTGAACATTTCTTTGCAAGTATTCATTAATGCCACCTTATAATGATGCTTTAAACCCTCTTCGTTCAGGTATATTCCACTTCATCAAAAAGCAGAAACCAAAAAACACATCGAATATAATCAATCCAAAATGACCCTCGAAATTTGTAATTTATCAATTTTCAGATGTGTCACTTTGTTTTTGATAGTTTATTACCGTTCAGGGACGAAAACATCTCAAAATAAGGATACAAATATAAGGAAAAATTGTAACCAACATGGGGCATTGATAAGATGCACAAATCATTTCAAACAACTGTAATGAGAATATAAAAGTAAAAAAAACATTTTAACATATATTGGGGAGGAAAACAAACGATTGAAGAGCAAAATAAAAATCAAACGTAATGAAAAAATAAACGCGAAGAAAAGAACATTATAAAAATAACATAAAAGGTATGCAGCTGATAAATTAATTGAAACATGAGACAACACCTAACAATATGTAGAGATTAAATGTAACTTTCGAATGAACGTAATATTTTAAAAAAAAGGTAAGAAATTATTCCAGAGAATAATTCAAGAAAATAGAAACATTACCAAAAATCGAGACATATCAAAGAAAAAATACGCAAATGATATAGCATATCAGATCGTTTCCCTTGTAAAGTTGTAAAATTGTAAGAATGGAAGGAAAACGATTGGGAAATGGATTTACGATGGTATAAAAAAAACGAATTTTGAAAAGAAAGCGGAAATGTGTATGAGAAAAAGAATTTGCAGTTAAGATACTGGAAGAAAAAGCAAGATGTTAATAAATTGAACAAAGTCCTGAACAAAGTCTTCGAGAAGTGAACAACACAGTGCCGCTATACGTTTAAAATTAACAAAAAAATCAACCAACAGAAAACACAAACAAATAATCAACCAGACGTTTAACATACACACATACGCACACACATATTATATCCCATCATACAACAGGCGTTCGCATCTTTAAAAAAAATTCTTGCACAATAAAATGATAATCAATGTATTATTGAATAGAAAATTTATATATAAAAAAAAAACAAAAAAAGCATAGAGAGAGAGAGAGAGGGAAAAGAGAGCAAATAACAGTAGCACCCGTATAGCTTTGAAAAGTGGATTTTTGATCATAATTGCGACATCATCATATATCATATCATATCAAATATCAGTAGCATGTTACATGCCGTTATAACACATACATATAATTTTACCAAAACAGGTCAATCATCATAGAAGATAAATCCACACTTTTTAATAGGGATATGCTTTATAAAAGTACTTGTCAAGAAGATATCTTAAGAAAAAACTGACAGAAAAAGTCAGCAAAAACAAAGTACGCCAAAAATCATGGTTCTATATCAATGCAGACATTATCATCATTTTCACTTATCATTCGAAACAGTCATCAATTGCAACAAACGACCAAAACATAGAATAAAAATGAACGCATGCACGAGGATGACCAGAAGGTAACAGCAATGAATAACGCAGTGTCAAAGTAATCATTTGAACAATCAATTTACCGGTGATAACATTATTATCGTCACAAATCCAACAAGACATCTATACGGGCAGTGAGAAGGCTTACAGAGTATGACTGCAAAAATTCAATTAAAATAACTCAACTATCTCAAGTTATAACAATATACTGAAAATGCACGAACATAGCAATTTTAATTTTGAAAAAAAAAAAAGAAAAACAAATTATATAACATTCACCAAATGTTAGAGAAGAGGAACGTAAAAATAAAAAGCAATTTGAACAACGCATTTTTCGTGAATGATCGGATACAAAGCAATATAGCAATAGTTTTTCAAGAAGCACAGGACGATTTCCCGAATATTCAAAACATATTTCAGCCACAAAAAACGAACCACCAACTGATGAAAAGGACGACCATGTGCCTATGAATGGTAAGAAGAAGGGAGAAATGGCCTATTTTCTATCAAAAACTAAAATTGAATATGGTCTAAGTTCAAATAACAATGAAACAGAACAAACCTGGTTTAGCAAAAGCCAAATGTAGCAAATGATTGAGTTTAGACTTTCAGCAATTCGTAAAGTATTCTTTAAAATAGTTCTCTTTATGAAAAAAAACTACAAAGCGAACACCATATATTCATCAAAACCATGCATTATCCAACAGCAAACACTGTGTTGTACTTCTCGAAGAATTGAAGACCTGTTCCGATTTCAATGTACCAGATACGAAGGACTTAAGGAGATGAAGAATATCATAAATAATAAAGTAATAAAACATGCGAACTTCCAATTCTCAAATAACTGCTTCAGTACTGTTGTTGGAATTGATAACCAGCCTGAGGTTGTGCTTGCGGAGCTCCGTAACTGAATTGATTCTGGGCCGTGATTGGCTGTGCACCATAGGCACCATATCCCTAAAACAATGTCAGTGAAATAGTAGTAAAGAAATTTTTTTATCTCGCCTTCAAAGTATAATCAATCACAATAATTCAATCCTTATAAGAACTATTTTTTTTAGTAGTTTTATCACCAAAAATCAGACCAAATCCATAAGTATCCCAGATAACAGTCAAATTTCTTACATATAGACAAAAACATAATTTGAAAACTGACCGGCTGTTGAGGTCTTGCTTGTGCAGCTGGTTGTTGTGCGGCAGCAGCAGCAGCAGCATTCTGCTTCAACTGATTTTCGATAACGGCTGCCTGTTCGTGCATACCCATGCTACGATAGTACTCTGCCCATTGTGCACTATAATCAGGCTGACCTGAAAGAAATTGAATATGTGCGGCCTTTAATACGAACACTTCAGACAGATTTCCGTGAAATGAATTTGCCATTCTCTTTCAGTAATCTCTACAGAAACTTGAAATCAGCAAAGAGTTATTGTAGCATTGATCTACTGTCATTAAGTCATGAACAAAGTTCACAAAAATTACATAAACACCATCTGCCATTGTTTTCTTCTATCTTCTATCTAATATTACAATCACTGAAAATTCCCTTTATTTATTCATTTCGTAGTGTGTCATACCTGTCTGTGGATTCACTGCAGGAGCTGCGCTTGTCTGTGCTGGTTGTGGCTGCGGTTGTGCTGGTTGCTGATATTGAGTTGCATACGCTCCCTGCTGATAACCAGGTTGCTGCTGCCCTTGTTGTCCGTAATACTGTTGATTCCAAGCAGCCTGTCCGGGATCATTTTGCTGATGACCTTGAACGAAAATATTCACATATTATTTTGTTATGCGCCTTACATCTAATGATAAAAGCGATCTTTCCATATTCAAAAATAGTTTTACCAAAAGTGGTGTTCCACTGCGCTCCCGCTTGCCCAGCAATACCAGCACTAGCAAACTGGGCGTTGCCATTACCATATCCTTGAGGAGCATTTGGTACAGCGTTATGTCCAACTCCAAACGCATCACCACCTGCTCCTGGACCGCCTTGCCCATGAAATTGTGGTACTGGTGTTCCAGGAGCAATGTCACCAACCTGAAAAAATTTCCTTTGAATCACTCGAGTATTAACACTTCTGTGTGGCAAAATCCAACCATGATTCCAATTGACGCATGGCTTGATACATATAACGACTCATTTAAGAAATAAATTTCGTAGCAAAAAACTTCATAAGATTAAAATTAGAGAAATAGCGTTACTGATAAATTGCTGGCAGTATGCAAATAGAGCGAGAAATTATCGAAATGAATACCTTGATGCGGATAATATGTTGTGCATGATGGATCTGATAGGGAGTTCCCTTTATGATGAAAACTTTTTCGGATGCATTCGGTGGCGGATCACGTGATAATTCAACGTGTGCTCCACTTTCTGCGCATATCTGAAAAAAATCTTATCGTGTTTGATTCGCCAAACTACTCATTTCTAATTAACCATGTAATTTATAAATATATCAGTTATGCAAATTATACAACCATAGCAACTTATTACTATATGCAATGGAGCTCAAATGTAACTAAAAAAAATTTAACTTTCAAGCACATGCCAAGAATATAAATGAACATATTACAACTGAACATTAGTCATCACCATTATAATACAGCCAAACTATTCGTTTTGGGCAAAATATACCGAGAAGGAATAAATATAAATCTAATAACTGCATTACTTGGCATGGAAGAACATTCAGAAAAACCAATCAGCTATTAAAACCTGTCTGTTATCTGAAGGTTATTGTTGAAGAAAAAAAGAACAAAGATTACCTGTTTGATAGTCTCGCCTCCTTTACCAATAACTAAGCCCGTTTTGTTCGATGGAACATGCATGTAAAACATCTCCGCACCACCTGCTGCGCCACTTTTTTTGACGAGTTCGGAAATGAACTGAGTCGCTTTTGCAATTTGTTCGGCAGTGCCTTGAATGACAGCGCATCGCTCTTGTATTGTCTGATCATCTGCAATAAATCGATATGTAAAACTTCCCAGTTTACATCTCTTTCATTTCAGTACCAAACGATACACTTTTTTAAATTCATTTCATACAGAATGCTTACACACGACACTACCGTAACCAAACTTTGAAAAACTATAACACACATACTATCACTATAATGAAATATTAAAAACAAACCATCAGGTTTAAATTGGATTTTAGCTCCTGATTCAGCAGCAAGCCGTTTGATCGTCTCGCCGCCTTTTCCAATGATCATACCAACCGACGCACGTGGAACAATGACCTAAAATAAGAAAGTTTCTGGATCATCAGTAAAAACATATTGATGTTGGATCAATGTTAACTTTATCCACTCCCAGAAAACAGTAAAATAAAAACCCTACTTCTCCAATCGAACGCTGCCCACCACCTATTCCGAATGATCCAGGGAAACCGAAATGTCCCGGTGGATGGTCCTCACGTGACTGCAAAATTTCCTCAACCATTCTTCGAGCATTCTCAACTTTTTCAGGATCACCAGTAATACGCAAAGGCTTTGGTTGTCCCCCACTTTCCTGATTTTCTTGTATCATCACCATTTTGACACCAGTTTGTTCCTAAACCATGCTAATAAGCAGAAGTAGAAGCTAAAATTCTTCAAACAAAATGTTTGATAATTAATTTTTCCCTGCCGAGAAGTTATAAGATGAATATTGTCAAATACGTAGCCTGCCTGGATATTTTTAATTGTTTCTCCCCCTTTTCCAATAACGAGGCCGCATTTTGCACCAGGAATAAACATCTCTTGAGTTATTTGACGTCCAGTACCAACGGGAATACCACCATCAAAGTGGCCAGCACGATTCGGTGGAGGGCGATTTCCCGCTCGAGCTATTACCTGAAAATAGATATAAAAAATTTTGAATCAGCAACATACTGATCTGTATCCATAACTATCGAACCTCAATTAAGAGAAAATTCTTAATATCTTCAGGTGAACAAAAATGTATTCTTCGAACTTCTTCACCGCAGCAGAAAAACATTAATAACATTTTGTTTCTGACAAAAAGCTATGAAAATTTTATGATAATGAAAGCAACAATATCAAGAAAAGATATAATATAAAGGAAAATCTAGATAGGAAAACTAGACATATTTCGAAAAAATAGAAGCACAAAGTCAGGATAAGTGGGTTACACGATTGATAAATATTAAATTGCACGACAGTGAATTAGCAGAAAATAAATGAAACAATACAATAAATAGAAATGAGAACTCGCAGAAAAATCGCAACAAATTAACTAGTCAATTTTCCCCCTCATATGCACAAAAAAGAAAACAGTAATAAAAATACGGACCAACCTCATTTATCATTGCTCTTGCGCGATCTACTGACATTTTACTGCCTTGTAGAGTGCACTGACGCATGTTATTTCCATCTGATTCTGGTGACATTTGCACGCGACAGTTGGTCTGTGACTGAATCTGTGATATTTGCTCACCACCACGGCCAATCACTGCAAAATATAACATCATACTTGCAAGTAATCAAGTTAATTAGTCAAACCAATGCCGAGATCATTAGAGGAATTAGTAAATTAAGCAATTTTAAAAGCAAAAAATAAGTGAGAGCAGTAAAACATCTACCATTACCGAGGCCAACACAATGGTCCGGAACCTCCATTGTTTCCATAATGACTTCTCCGACACCTCCAACTGGCGGCATACCTCCTGCCCCAACATGCCCCGGACCTCCCAATGTTGAGATTTGCATGCTCCCGCCCATGTCCATTGTGTTTCCAGCGATATTGACCCTTTTGGTTGGATACACTGAAAAAATATAAACGTCTTTCCGTTCCAGAAATATCAACATCATGTCATAATAAATTTTAACTAATTTATATTTGTATATCATGCATGCAAAACACGAAAATATAATATACGCATTGCAAATACGGAGCTTTAAATGAAATGCACAACCGAGCTGATAAAAATTAACAAGTTAAAAATGACTCGCTCAAAAATTAATTGAAATAATTCACATCAACAACGAAAATCCATGAAAAACCGCTATCGATTTATGTACGTATTTGTGAAATTGAAGGCTTCACTTTAAAAAAATCCATAAATTACGAATGAAATACCGTATAAACGCGTATTACACCGGTCAAAAACGGAACGTCTCAACGCAATAACTTCCTAATATGAGGTTTAACGTGTGACTGTTTAACGCATCATTTCACTTCTCCCATAACATTTACGTATAATATGCAAAATAACAAGTGAATCACTGGTACGTACGGTTAGATGAATCGTCCGAATTCGGTCGCTTCTGCGGATTCGAATGTGAAGAAGCAGCGAGCTAAACATAACAAGCAAAATATGAACATATACTATAAATGCATATACAATCAATTATCACTTATGATACCATGAATAAAAATTTATAAATAAACATCTTCTTCTTAAAAAAAATATCACGTAACATCAAACTTACGATAAAAATCGAAATACTGCATATATGGCAAAGAGTTTTAATTTCATTCCAGACAACATATTTCCAAAACCAAATGGCATCATCATCATCATTATGCAGAAGGCATTCAGTCAGATTTGATGTCACACTTTGGATGTTAATCTTTTTCAACGGGTCGATGTAACCGACCGAATTTATAAAATCACAAAACCCCCTTATACTAAAAGGTTTTTTGGAAGCAGCCCATGATGAAGTAAATCAACGCTTCAACATTCTTTTCTTTACATAAAAAGGAGTGATATTTGTTATGCATATATAAATATATAAAATGTATATATAATTCACTACTCGATTAACAAAACAGAATCTAACGGTAATTCTGTATTCTTATCGAAATCATTTTCAAGAGAATAGCATAAATCTAGGTAAAGTCTGAAATAGATTACTCTCTAGATTTCGTGCAAAAACTAATATGGACTAAGAAACAACAACAATCGTTCCTTTTTTCCTAAATCTAGGAAATAACATCCTTGAAGTAACATCCACAGTCCCAAAGATCACAGCATATAAGGAGAAAAGAGGTCTTCAATTTATCCTATTCAGATGCATTATTATACTTTCAACCAACAAAGCAAAACGTTTGTAACAACGCATTTGTTAAATGTTCAAATAATTCAACTTCATCTCTAACAGTACTATATGCGAGCAATGACGGCAAGTTACGCAGTGATTTTCGAAGTCAGTCTTGCCTAATAATTTCCCAAAAAAAAAGAAAAAGCGAACACAGAAAGGTTGACCTAAATCAGGCAAATATTACAAAAACTTTTAAAGGAAATAATCAATATATAATAATAGTAATAAATATCAAGAATTTTATACGATATACTGCGTAATGCATAACAATGCACTTCATTAAATGCAATTTAGTCTTCAAATATTTAGAATGAAAAAATTAATATACCTCTTTAGCGCGTTGCAATGCGTCCTGAATAGCGTCGGTAGAGATTATGCCTGTAGACATGCCGCGACAACAGCCATCAATGGAATTCAAACTACTGCCTGACGAAAAAAAAAAATTGTACGACGATAGAACCTTTCCAAATAGCCCCGATCTGGAATGATACCAAAACCGGTGACAAGACAAACTAACTAAGTTTGGTATCAGGGCTTACCAACTATCTAATCACTTCAAATAATATCATCTTTGTCGGTGATACATCAAATTACTGTCCAGAGTAATATCAGTATGTCATTCAATTAAAATTCACTTAACAACCAACCCATGGGAACCAAAACCAAATACCATTACTGTGGCACCAAAATATCACCATCGTGATACCTACACAACACAACCGAGAATACCACACCGTGGTACCACACACCACCATCCCCGCCCTCATCACTCTGATACGGAGCACACACTCGTCACAGCGCGCACGACCACCCCATTCAGAACGCGCACGCATCATAAGCCATTCCAACCAAATTGTTATAAACATAAATTCAAATCGTAATGACGAAAAGGGCGCGTATTTGAATCGTAGGAATTTACACTTTCTAAAGCGCTCATGCTTGTTCAAATTTTAAAACATTTTCATTTATATCTACCTGTTAAAATTGTGCAATACTAGCAAATGACAATACCATTCATCCGTTTAGCGCATAATGAATTAAGCAATAGCGAAGCATTATTCAACCGGATTATTTGAGAAAAAATATCCCGAATGGAAAAGATCAGCCGGCTATATATGATCAGTGTTTCACATCAATTGCACGACGTTTTTCTTTTGTTTGAAGGAAAATGTAAAGATACAAGAGTACTTAGAAGTAGAACGAGAACAACACATACTGTTTCAGATATTTTTTCTGTTTAATAAATAAAGTATCAGATAAGGAAGAATTTTTTTTCCATCCCAATTGTGTAACTTTCATTCCAATAACGATGAAAGATAGAATAAAATATATATCACAATTTTTAAACTTAATTATTGGTTCAATACAAATCTTTGGAAAAAGTAGAAATTGAAAAGTTCAAATTTATGTTGTAACAGTAGTGCATTGTCAATTAAACATACCATGATACGAAATTCTGTTATTTTCGGAAGCAATGACTGGAAATAGATGATATGCTCGCTTCAAATACTGTAGTCTTTGAAGAAAGATAAATTATAAATTACTTTGATGAAACGTATCAAGCCTGCTTTTCAGATAAAAACAAAACTTCGAAATCTCATAACGAATCGAAACAAATAACAGTAGCCTATACTTGCATTTATATCAACACTTAAGAGAAACAAATACATCACCTTACATAAGAGACAACACAGTACCTTCATGAAACAATTACACATTATGTAGCATAAAGAATCAGATATGTTGTACTGTAAGGTTATACATGCATTACGCAACGATAAATTCACAATAAATCTCGACCTGTATTAAAGTAAAAAGATGATTTGTTCTCATTTATAAGTGATTCCCAGTATTCAGAAATATAGAGTAAACATATAACAAAATACCAATTTGAAAACCTAATAAGGTTAAATACAACAGTTGAAAATAAAAACCAACAAAATATGGCGAAATGATTTAGTGTATTTCTAATGATATGAACCACAAATGTAATAGCACAATATCTTCCGAATAATTCATATCAAAATCAAAAATGAATAATTCGAGTTTCAGAGCTTCAACAATGCTCATTAATTAGATAATTGCAATGTCATAACAAATGTTTTATAAATCTGTGCGTGTTAACATTGCGTCAGAAGCTGAATAACGTATGTGAGCTGCATTTCGTCCAGCTATACGTCCATAAACGACGCATTCGAGTAATGAATTCCCAGCCAACCTATTACGGCCATGTACACCTCCTGTGACTTCTCCTGCAGCCAATAAGCCTTTGAATGGTTTATTCGAAAATTCATTGTATACAGCACCCTAAATGCAATATATATTAATTAAACTCATTTTTTATCGGAAGACTTTAAATATTTCTAAATGATAGATAATACAATCGTTTGAACGCAATATGACACTACTGAAATTATTCAAATCTTTGTGATTTCTGCTAGTTATTTTACGTCAAAAAGAACTTATGATATCAAATGACATACAGCATATTCTTTTATAACCTAAAATAAGATACAAAAAGATAAATTACGTTTTTATCAATTTTTATTCCTCCCATAGTATAATGAACAGCTGGAGTGATAATGGCAACGTAATAAGGCGGATGTTCCAAAGCAATCGGAAAAATCTTCTTTCCGAATTTATCCGTCTGAAATAAGTATCTTAAACGTAAGGTTCTGCAGGATTTTCAAAATCTTTGCATTTAATATTTCTAACGAAAGTTCCATTCAGTTTAAAATTCAAGGACAAAGTGTATTGTTACCATAGACGAAGTTGAATGAGCATATTCGTTGTACTCATCTAAAGTTGATTTCAGTTTCGATGATTCTATTTTCATGTAATTTGCTACTTCTTCTAAAGTTTCGAATTGCTGAAATACATAGAACTCTTTCACTGATTTTCATTTTAAGACAAAAAGTTTATAAAAATTCAACCAGGTATAGAAGACATATCAAAAAAAGAAAAAGTAAAGACCTTATAAAAACCAAACAAAAAAATCCATAGTGTCTTTCATAGGTGGTTTTTGAAAAAGGTTGCTACTATTGAGTAACTAAGAAATCACTGACAAAGGAAGAGAAATGTTAGTAATTATAAAGTGCAACCTCCTACCTTAAAGAAACCTTTAATTTTGGCATAGAAAGCAAATGAAGCACGGCCAAAATTATCTACTGCTTGATCATCCATAATCATATAAGCAGTATGGACGCCACCAGCTTCCTCGTTTTCAGCACAGAGTTTCAAGATTTTATCAGTAACATAATCACGGCGTCCCAGCTCATTCACAAATCGTTCTCCCTTATCATTTAACTATAATTTTAGAAAACTTTTCAAACTAGAAAATAGACCATTGAACGCATCAATTTTCTGATAAACCGGAAATATTCAATCAATTACAATCAATTTTCCGATAAATTAAAAAAAAAGTACCAAAATAGCACCCTTTCCTCTAAGAGCTTCTGCGGCAAGAAATTTGGTTGTTGCTGCTGGATCTTTTAGGTCGACAAATGCAGTAGGATGAATCTGAATTCCATTCATAACTGGGAGTATGAATAATAATTAAGTATATCTATTAAACTATAAAAAGGGTTAGAAATTATCGACACAAAACACTGCACTGCATGTTAACTATCTATATTTAGAATGATATAGGAATATGTGTATAATTAAGAAAGTTTCAGGCTTTATAATAAAATGATTCAAAAAATTACTATCATACAGGAAATGAATTCTGTTAACAAGAGTATACATGAATATAAGAAGACTTCTCTCAGAATAGTTCTAATATGCCGAAAATCAATGCTAATATCGTAATCACTATTCGTAAAATTAAGTGCTATTGTAGATGTTATAAAATCTTACCTGAACATTTTGCATGCCTACCAGAGCTGCACCCATAGCTCGAGCCATTTTAACTCCACTTCCGGTGGCCCATGGACCGTTAGTTGTAGGAAAGTTAGCTTTTTCCGGAGCGAATTCTTGCAATAGAGAGCTTTCGTTGGAATGATCGGAACTGAAACCGCCAGTAGCTAGAATAACTGCTTTCCCAGATATTTCATCTGAAAATTTGCATACATTAGATTTTTTCTACGAAAGTAGTATAAATAAATCATTTCAGATGGAATTTCCAGTATTGTGGGTTGGTTAATTGATAGTCAGTTCCACTTTATTGAATTCTATTAATAAGATTGAATAAAATAAATAAAATAAAAAACAAAATAAAATTTAATAAAACAAAATTTAAAGAGATATGTATCGGGAAATCGAAGAAGCAGTAGCATTTATTGCTGCTTATTTTTACTACAAAATACCGCGAAAACAAGTGGATCGATTCGCTGTCAAACTGGCAAATATATTATTAAAGTAATTTTTAAAAAGCATGAAAGCATAAATATAGTTCTTCGCAAATATTTTGTGAAATAACTTATTTTCCATAAAATAATTACAGCTGGATTATAACGATTGTTGTTAAGATCGAACTAAACTTTATCGAAAATTGCTTCCAAAATTTCAAATTTAAAATTTCAAACTTGTTCTTAAGAAATGCTTGGTTATTCCTTTCAGGAAAATGAAGTAAATTAACGTGTCGTTTCAGTGATTGTCGAAGAGTTATCAAAGAAGATGAAAGTAAGATGTCTAAGGGAGAAAGCAACGAAGCTAATTCAGAAATGCTCACTCGTGAAATGATTCTGGACATAAATGTTAACGGAAAATTAGCTGTTGCTATTGTGGAAGCTTCATCAATTTTTAAAATGTCACTCCAACAAATTGTGAATATTTAATTTCCATTAAATCTAACTCTAATGCTAAATTTTATTCTAACGCTTAATTTTATTCCAATGTTTAATCCTAATGCTATCGAACTTAAATGAAAATAAACAATGAAGTGGATCCATCAACTTATTACTTAATAATTAATAATACACTACAGAGTGCTCTACTTCCGAATGCTGTGAAACTTCATATCAGTGAGGGTACAGTCAGCTACAGTTCTCAAAGCAATATGGTATGCTTATACCGAAGCGATGGTAACATGTATCACTTGCACAGACGAGCTCATCATACCCACCTACGGCCACCAATTACTGTTTTGACGGATCAAAATGATTGTAAAATTTTCAAAGTAATACTTTTTAATGAAATTAATATCATCTCATTATCAGCACATAACGACCTACGAAGTGAATATTAATCACCAAAATTCGACCTATTTTTTGAAGTTTATCACAAAGGATACATTTCCAAATCAGCAATATTGGCGCAAGAAAAAATGCAGTATTAAAAATGATAGCACGCAACTACGTAAAGTAATGAGATCGGCATACTTTCGACGTAACAACCAGCAATTACCAGGACCGACCAGATCAGCCAAGTAATCATGCGAATAATTTTATATTCTATAAAAATCAAGTAAACTTCAGCAAAACTATTTTATATATGAATTATAATAAAGAGTAACGTAATCTCTATTAGTCTAAAGTTTAGACTTTCTGGTAATGGCTTCATGCACCCATCACTACCACCCAGATATGGTCGTCGATGGAAAGAAATGCAAGGAACACCGGAAATGATGATGAGAAAAAACAGAAAGAAGCGAAATACAGATCATTCCAGAAATAACAAGCGAAGTTTGAATACTCAACCAATGGGAGAGAAAATTTCATCCAATAGACAGAACAAAAAAAGTAACTCTATGCAAAATCTTCTAAAAGATTGCGAAAAAAGCAGCAAATTTGTAACTGACGATGTTCTTCGCTCCTTCGGCGTTCTCGCTTCGGATCATTCGGTAAGTTTCAAAACTGACAATTCAATAATTCCTATTCTTTCTTCATTTATTGCATTGATTTGATGGGGAATATTATGGGGGTTTTATGTTGAATATATCAACTCATAATGATAAATAAGATCATCAAATGGTTCTTTTAATTTAATAGTATGATACAATTTTAATTTATCCAGTCTACTATGCCATCTTAACTTTAGAGCACATTGAAATAGGTTAGAACTGACATTATTATCATAAAGTTATTTAAAAAAATAAAGAGAAGTCTAGTATTATAAATTAAAACTACATAAATCTTTTTGATATCTCAAAACATAATATAAATGCCTTTACAGAAGTAAGATATTTGCAAAAGTTTGTCATGCTTAAATGTTGAATCTGTATTGCAGTTTTAAGTAATGCTCTATAAATTACTAAGTTGTTGGTAATTTAGACTGATCAGTCAACTATAATATACCAATTATTTTTTATTATAGCGCTGCAATAATCGAAGCAACTGCAAAGATTTCAACTCCCTAATTGATTACATGAACTCTTCCTTGAACATTTGAATCCAGCTATCATTTCAGCGAAACAGTTGAAACAAAAAAATTTTTAATTGAAAAAATGAACATTACCAATTCGACTGCCATTTCTGATACGTACACCGGCCACAAAATCGTTCCATGTAACCAGCCCAATTACCTCGGTTCCCAGTAATATGCGTACCGAAAATATTTTTAAATTTTTTAATATTATATTATTATGACTATCGTGCTATTAAGAAATACTATTATAATTTCTAATCGCATCCTATTCCATTAGCAAAAACTAAAGGTATTTACTTAAACTTCACATTTTTTATTTTCATGTTCATATCTTCGCCTAGACGTTCACCAGAAGGAAAAGCTTACTTTTTCTGGATAGTTCTTTTCATGCATGCGAATTTTTTCCTTTAGCGCTTTGATAATATTGAAACCCACTGATACTGGTTTGCCCTCTTTTGGCTGCGGTATCCTAAAATTATACAATTCAATAATTATCCGAACCAATAGAATATATATCCGAAATGTACATGGAATGCCAAAAATTGGAAAAAAATAGAAAGTTAAACTGTGATGCTGCAAAAAGTTTTTCCAAGTCAAAAAAAGTTATGCCAAACGATAATTTCTTGAAAAAAAATGCCAACTTATAAATCGTCTCACCAGTGCACTCTCGTCACTGAATGTCCACCACAAAGATTTATATCAGATAAATCGACTCCATGATCAATAAGGAATTGCAAGGCGGAGGACGAATGACGCACCTGCAACGTCATGGTTAAAAGATTTCCAAAATATGTCAGTCACAACAAAGTTTGAAAAATCTGACCCGAAAGGGAAGGAAGCTATACAGCACAAAGAACAATATTAAATGCGAATAAAAACTAATTTCGCTTGATTTTTCATTTCATTCAAAGTGAAATAGAATGAGAAACTACAAAAAGACGATTTAATCAAACTTACTAATTGATCAACTAATACGTGATCATTTTCGTGGTCTCCAGCTGACATCGTATCAGAATAAAACAATTCTACTGAATCATTTATTTGCCTAACGCGTTGTGCTTCCGTATTACAAGCTGCTATTCCGCTTGATGCCTAGGAAAAAAAGAACTTTTTCAATGAAGAATACTTTTTTGAAACTTCTTCCGTGAAAATATAAGGATCAAAATTCAGTTGAACGATTGAATAGTACTAAAAAGAAAGTATCAAAAGTGTTAAGTGGTAATAGATAATAGCACTGTGGAAATTATAGTTTACAAGATGCGGAATATCGATTATCTTATCAAATTATTCTGATAATGCGTAGATAATATGGGAATTTAGTCGACCAAATTATATACATGTACAAATAAAATTTGTGAAAGTCCTACTTTCTGTACTTTCTGTGCTGGATATATTTTAAAAAGAGAATTGTGTTATGCTACCATATTATATGCATAGTAAGTTACCTTTTGACTGTTACCACCCAAATCCTTTTCACCTTCGATGAGAATAACGTTTGCGCCCTCGTGTATTGCCTCAAGCGTAGCAGAGAGACCAGCCAAACCACCACCAATAATAATAACAGGATCTGTGAACTCAGGCAACTGCAATTGTCCAAATTTTTTAAAAGTAACAGAGCTACTCAACTTTATAGCAGTTATATTATAACAAAAATTATTTCTTGCTAATCCAATTTCATTTTAATGAGTAATATTGCATTTGAAACATGCAATTAAAAATCTTTCCCAATCAGTAAGAATCATCAGAACAGCTTGGTCATGAAATGAAATGATTTAATATCGAACACGATAGATAATTACTCTTAACAAGGATAATTGTAAATTGTAAGCCTTCCGTTCAAACATTTATAACCCCCTACATTATCATATTATCATATTTAAACCATCTTCGATAAGAAAGATTGCCTTTCAAACTCCTTTAACCATTAAATAAAAATCTTACCTTGGCGGAAACAATTTTCTCCATCGTTATTAGTAATAAAAATGCAAAAAATTGCATTCGTAAGATGAAGAATTCGAAATAATATAAAAAGACTGAAAATATTGCATTTACATAATCAACCTTTTATTGTATCGAATAAAAAGTCTGCATAATAAACTAAGACAAAGAAATGTAAAAATGCCTTCGCAATTTTTGCTCAATAGAACAATGTACTCTGTAGTACCTTAATTAGCTGATAATTCTAACTTAGGAACTTTCAATTAAATTAAGGTAATGCAGTTAGGAATGTCCTAAATTAGTTCTTCAATTCAACAGTTATATTCTTCTGATCTCAGTTTTATTGACTGTTCATAAATCTCAAAATTGATCATGTCATAGACAGACTTTTTTTAATTATTTTTTCTCCGGCAACTTCCAATTTCACTTCATCAATTGTGAGAAAACTTCAAAAGAAAAATCCCTCCAATGCTATTCAATAGTTATTAATTGCCAAAATTGCGCTGAAAAGAAAAATGGCGAAAATTTATCATGCAGAAAAGAAAAAATGCATTGATGACTTCGGACATTTTGCCAATAACTCCTAATTTAATACTTTGCAGAAGAAAGGAACTCTACGTTTCACTTCAAACAGAACAACATTCTTCCCTAATTTATTAATAAAAATTTGAACCCATCAAAAGACAAACAATCTCATACAAGAGCTACTGGTATACTAGACTTTCAGTCAAATGTATCCTATCAAATACCTAATGGCATTCATGGACTTTTAGATCAGTACGATCTAAGACCACCGTATTTAGAAAGTCCAGTAAAAAAAAACTGCTTTCAGACAATATTACAATTTCGGGAAAATTTAGAGAAGATAAAAAGATGATTAGTACTATCAACGAGATCAAAAACACTTTCCTGAAATTTTTATTTATTCATCACTATGAAAATATAACTGTGCATAACTGCAATGAATTGGGAGATGATAGTTTCGAATGAATTTTATGGCTTTAAGGTATTACGAATTCTGAACAAATAATAGTACATAACAGTTAAATATTTAATCAGATAAATACTATTAAGCTGTTAAAGCTCATATGATTACAGAATAGCAATGATATTTTACAGATTATGTTTAGAAGAACAGAAAAACTGAAAGTTCTGGAAAAAAAGTATTCTAAACAGTTTAAGAATATTTTTAGTGAATAGCATAGTTTCATGTTTCGAGCATTTTTCATCTTCACTTTATAGTCAATGTCAACGTGTTGTAATCTGATCTTGTGATCTGAAAATCAAGGTACGACCTTCCATGATAATTTGCGAATCACTAAAAAATTCATCAGAAAGACCAGAAAAGGTATGCCAATAATAAGAGACTTGCTATAATAATTCCAGTATTGTACAAAAAAAATACAGCAGATAGCCACACCACAGAATATAACGTACAAATATTAAAACCAAATTTTTGAGCAAATTAATGAAAACTCATATTTAGTTTCCCTTAGATTGTACGATAATAAGATTGCAGGCAAGAACTGAGAAGCTCCGGAATGAGTCAGAAATGAAGTCTGGAAAGAGAAGTGAATAAAAAATTCTGTTTCAGTTTAGTAGTTGCATGTACAAAACTGAAATAAAGAGGAACCCAGAAAAGAGAATGCTGCACACATAAAATTGAAATGAAGACAGGAAGCCAAAGAAGAAAAAACTCAGTGTAACATGATGTGATCAGAAAATCATTGAGTATAAAACTAAATAAGAACAATTTGGCAGAAGAATGCCCGCTAAGAAACATGAGCAAAAGAGAAGCAAAGAAATGGAAAAATTTGAACATGCGCATTTGTGTAGAGCTATTTCATTAACTTCAGCAAACAATCACTTGTCTTTTTTCATCTGCGTAGCTCTGATCGCTCCACGTGATTCCTAAAACATTGAAATAATTGACCTACGAAAAGCTATGAAAAGAAATACTTCTAATCTAAATTTAAAATCTACAGAAAATAAGTTATTGAATTGAAAATATTTTAATTAAAATTTGCAATACCTCTGAACCTGTTCTCTGTTCACCCACTGAGTCTTCATCGTCATCTAGTTCCATCGGAGGAGGGGGTAGTTTAACTTGGATTGCTGGATCAACCAGAAGACGAGGCCGGAAAGGAAAGGAAAACGGATTCGCCAATTCCAAAGATTTACTTCAAATAATTTGCTATATTTATCGCAAAAAGTATTCATTTTTGCTTCAGATTATTTGCTATACTTACCATTAAAATGTAGATTCTGTATTTTGTTTACAGAGAAACCAAGCGACCCAGTGACCTTCGATTGCAGGATCATTTTTCAGTAACTTTTAATAACCGAATAAAATGAATAAAATTGAACCCCCAGATATGTTAAAGGAATTCTCATTAAGTATAGCGAACTCTGGCGAAGTACAATAAACAAAACTTAATGTGATTTTAGAAATACATTTTAACACCGAACTAACTCCTTACATTGTCGATTCGGAAGAATTCGCAGAATTTTCCAATGCGAGTGGAGAAACGCATCCACGACTTATAATATGAGGTTGCTGACAAAGTCGTTTCGCTATCCTATAAATTATTAAATGATCATTTTTCAACTTATTTCTCAAAATACAATTTTCAATAATTCTCTCGTTCAGATTTCCTATAATTTATTACTTGAATAAGGATAAGAGAAAAGAAACCGCGCTGCACGTTGATCAGAATCTAATTCGCAGCCAGCTGAACTGGTGTATCGACGTTTTATCACTTGACGAACAGCTATAGGACTCAGACTTCTAAAAATAATAAACGAAATTACAAAGCGTCGAATGTCGAATATTTTGTGATTGATTGTTAGAAAAAATAAAAACAAAACATGAAATTGATCACATTAATTTTTTTTAATGGAGCCAATAAGTATACCGTAGTGTATTCCGTGTAGGACTGGGTGTTGGACTTGGACTTGGAGAATACGTAATGTTGTTACGAACAACTTGTTGCGTTGAAGGTGAATAACATTGCTGAAAAAATTTACGAATTATAGACTTGCCAATGAAAAATTAAACTACTTGTAAAACAACCTTAAAATTCATTTCCTAAAATGGCTCCAGTTACTATGCGATAATTCCCATATTATCTAGTGAAACTATCATGAAAACTATTAGACTGCCCTATAAATTCATAAAAATCAAAATGTGCATATCATTCGACTTTAGAATATTTGTTCCAAATGAAATAAAACAACTATTGGATTTACTGGAGTTTATAAAAGTATCTGCTCTTCGTCTTTCCATTCAACAAAATTTTATTGCTTATTTACAAGAAGTTTTAAACTAAACAACCTTTTGTATATCAACTGATCGTGTCGGTGATGGTGAACAACTGTGTGGTATAAAAGCATTCGTTAAAACGGAAATAGGCTCCGAAAGAGAATGCGTTCTCTTTCGTTCCGCACTACCTCCGATACTGAAGTCATCGAATCCCAAAGATACCTAAACAAAAGATTGGAAGAAAAACTAATTGCCATACAAAATTTTAAAAATTGTAAATTAATAATGAAATTAGCACTTGCTCAAAGATTTAATATTTCCTGCACCTGTTGGGCAAATTGCATTAATCTTTCGTGGGCGAGTTCGCTTTCAATTGAATAATTACTTTCTCGACGTATATTTGCAACACGTGAATGCGAAGGCACCGGATGACATGCTGGTGATGATCGTCCCGAAACAGTAGGCGATGGCGTAAACTACAAGCAATAAAAAATAAAGATTCTGTCATTTATGAAAAAAAGAGAAAATCTCCTCCAAAACTTCTTTAGAAAACGGCCGAAAATGGAAAAAAATTGAGAATACGGTTTTTATCTCTAATGCTAAAAGAGCAGCAGTTTATAAACGATTTTTGCAATTTTTTTAAATTTTTTTAATGTGTCAAATGTCATTTAAGCAAAAATTTTAGCTAACACCGATAGTAACTTAGCACGATTTTTCGTATTTCTCATAATGCAAAGATATATTTTCAACATTTGCACTTGATTTGTAAATATTCAGACACTCACAGTACGTGATAGTGAAGTTTTTCGTTCTGGTTCATATCCACTTCCAGCAACACCATTGAGTGAACGCAGTCTAATGCCGCTTTGTTCAGCAGTATTTTGTCGTTCAAAACGAGAATGTGCCCCAAAACTAAGTTAGAAAAAGAAACTGCATATTTTCATGCTTTGATAATACAAAATACCAATGATTTAAAATTCAAAACTCAAAAGAAATCTCCAATACCGAAAGATTCTGAATTATTCTGCGTAGTTTAACTTAACTTAGATGACCTTCATGCATACCTGCTACTGCTACTATCTTCTGCAGTTATATCTTCATCACTTGCACTATCAGGAGCACAAGATAGACGAGTACGTGCTGCACCGTCTTGTTCGACCCGTCCATTATTATAAGTTCTTCGACTTCCTCCATTCAAAAGTAGATTTGAAGATATGGCATTCGTTGTCACTGATGGCACCGATAGCGCATTTTGTTGATTTAATGATGAACATCTAAAATTAGCCTTTATATGTACATAAATAAAGATTCAAGTGTATATACATAATGAAAAAAAAATCGTTTGCAAAATATTTGGAATACGACAATTTTTTGTTGTATTTGAAGAACTTACGACGAATGGCGTGATAAAGATGAAATATCAATTTCTGATTCATTAATAGAACTTACGACGAATGCCGTGATAATGATGAAATATCAATTTCTGATTCACTAATATTAGAGGAATACGGTGAACTTTGCGCTGAACAAACAGGTGAATTGTGATCCGTAGATGTTGGCAGCTCACATCTCACCTCTGTAACAGAAAACTGAAACATGTTCATGCAGATTACACTCAACTATCCACACAGATAGAAATGACTGATCGCTTCAATTCTGTGCAGAAACAATGAAGATTTACGATAATATGCAAAAATTAGAGATTTCAAATCGGTTCAATATCCATATCGCAATATCGATCCAAATTTACAACTACAGAATATAGATAACATTCGTCGGTATCACATCACATTACTAATTTGTTCAAAAAAACGAATCGTTTTACTTTCATAAAATTATACTTCTTACACTCTGCTAGGCCGGAGCCAAAAAATCAATGAATACCTGTGGATTCGAGATTGATGTCTCCCATAGCATTAGTGAATGATATACAATCACAACCTATTTAACTATTCAGCGCTTGATTTTATCAATGTATTTATCTGAAAAATAAGGTGAGTAATAGCAAGCAATACGAATACAGTAACTGTCGCATTGAAAATAAAATAGAAAAACTACGGATACTTTTAGGATCGAAATTTTGGATTTTTCAACAAATAGAAAAGAGTTTACTCATGATAAAGATATGCATTTCTATTGGTAATAACTCATAACAACCATATAGAAGAAGTAAGTGGTGAGGGAAGACGTGAACATGGACGTACAATTACGCCAAAAGGAAGGTGATTAGATTTTAAAAATTTTAGAGGCAACTATAAGCATTAAAAGATAAGCTAAGAACATCGAGAAAAACAAGAGGTCAATTACCACAAGGTCAATCACTACAAGGTTAATCACTATTAAATTGCGCTTCATCCCATCGCACAATTCTTTCAGAGCTGCAACAGACAGCTGTTTGAGTGAAAGTGACAGGTTTCAAATTTGATGTCTCTTTGATCGCGGGAATTCCGATGTTTCCTAGAGATACAAGAGAAGCACCAAAGAGACGAGGAGAAGCGGTCTACTTTTCCAGTGAAAGCTTTAGAATGTTTGTAAACGAAGATTTGAAATTGAAGATCGATGCAATTCAATAGAATGGTAATATTTAGTTAAGCAATTTAGAGAGTTGAAGAAGCTAACAGCTACGGAAAAATTAAGAACTAGTTTCTATATATTTGCTTTAGGTTTTTTTAAATTTAATATTTGAAACAATCCAATTTTTCGGGCTTACAAATACTTTACCTATTTTATTCTACATTAAGTTCTTAATTTAGTTCTGCTGAAATTATGGAAAAATGGAGGTCCACACCTAAGAAACTTGATTTTCAAAACAATCCTCCAGCAGATGGATTATAGTTTTGAAAAATTAAAACATATGGACACAAGAAGGTATAAATAACTTTTATTAAATAATGAAAGTAAGAAAGAGAAGAAATCAATGAGCTGTCATATTTGCTTTCCTTATTAATTTTTCAATAGCATTTTTAATAATTTTAAACGATTATTCGGTTTGCTTTCAGAAATTTAATAACTTCCAGTTTATTGATCAATTACAAGAGGATTATAACTGATTTGCTTATTTGCAATCTTATTGATTTTTCGAACATTTTCAATCAATCAATTAAAGTAACACTGTAAATATATTTATTGTAAGATAAAACGATCGAATTACTGCTCTTTCTCGAAAGAGAAAATTTCATTTATAATTTTTCTTTATCCCATACCATAATCAATTTTTAAGATAAATATCTTTACATCTTTTATTTAACTTGAATTCATATCTAATAAATCCTTTAATATTAGCTTAAAGATACCTGAAATTGACCAAGATATGCAATAAAGAGAAGATCAAATTTTAGAAGAACAAATTTTTCAATATTTTTTACCTCATTGATAATTATTGTATAATTATCAATGAGGTAAAAATTATTGTATACCTAATTATTGTATAATTACATTACACTTTGTCCGTTATTGTTCAAGCTAGGAATTATGAAATGACTAAATGTTAAAGTTTATAAATATAAGACTAAGACTGAAAGAGTAGAAAGTATGACTAGTTCTCGAAATTCTTTAATTGATGAAGGCAATTTTTGTTGATATGATGAGGGACATGCTCCAAATTGGGTCATTTATAAATGTATGTATGTGTATGTTGTGTGTGTGTGTGTGTGTGTGTGTGTGTGTGTATGTGTGTATGTGTGTGTGTTGTAGTAATTCGACATTTGTTGAGGCTACTATTCAACAGACATTTCTAGTTGTTCTGTTAGTTTCTTATTTCTTTTTCATTTTTCAATAATTCTTTAGTGGAACATGCAGATTAAATGGAAAACTGGAATTGAGGTATTCAATTTTTAAACTTCAATTTGTACTAAAAATTGAAGTGAATTTAACGCTTTCCTCAAGTTTGTTTGAAAATAAATATAATGAAGTGATAATAAATCAAAAGATGCAAATTAGTTTTAATTAGAGTTATATATCAAACTATCGTTGTTAGATTTATCACGCCCAAATCAATATTTTTGTTTTAGAGCTTTTAAAGCTTTTATTGATTTAGATACTAGAGACGTTATTGAAAAAAGTCATCTCATTAATGCAATTTAAAAGGAAAAAATACAAGAGGCTTTTCAGCTTTTATTATAGCCAAAAATTTCATCGATTAAACTCTTCGATTCGAAATTACTTTATCACTTGCAAAAATTTATCAACAAAAGGCTTCCTTTAAAATGATTTTCTAATTTTTTTCCATAAATAAATTTCTCTAAAGCACTTTAAAAAATTTCGCTGACTAGATATATCAGATAATATCTTAAAAGAAGAAAAATATATCTCACTTTATTTACGAGAGAAAGAACGACATTAATGAATGAAGAAAGAGAAACGAAGTTATATGAAACATCAACATCTGTTAAATTAATTATTCATTGCAAAAATATATTAATTGCATTTTAAAAGAGTTTCAAATATGAAAATAAATTTTCAAATGCTAAAAGAAATAAATGATAAATTGATTGAGCAATTCATGTTGAAGCTAAAAAGCATTTGAGATTAGATGGAACGAAAAATTGAATAAAAGGTTAAAGGTTAGGAAAGGTGTGATGATAGGAGAAATATTCACTAAAACCGCTCTGTCCTTTTCAAGATGGAAAGTAGGTAACAAAAGAGATTACGGAAAAGATAATTGCTAAAAGGATGTGATAGATTTATCTTCTAGACTATTTTTTTCTTTCTTGGCCTTGGGCATTCTCTTATGCCTACATTAGGAAATGCCTTCTATTCCTACTATTTCAGTTCCCTTTTTGTTTCAAGTCGTTCAACTTATCTTCTGGATGATATTCCATTCTTTAACTAACTTTAACTAAGACATCAAATATGACGAAGATAAAGAAAAAAAAGGTATAACTTGATGTCATGACCTTACTTTCTTCTATCAATCACTTATTGTAATCACAGATACTATCACTATTAATTCAACGTGTTCCTTTATCATTTCTGTTCTTCTAGATTCAAGGGTAGAATTCAAGGTGAAATGTCATGATTTAATTATTATTCCGTTTGACATAAGTTCGAAATTCTTCATAGATACGTTTAACTTTGACTTTTGGATTCATTTGAAAAATTAATGAAATTATTTTACAGCGATACAGCTTCGTTTTTGCCAACAGTGTCATTTGTCAGAAAATCAACAAATTCTTCATTTTATTCAAATATTCAGATTTCGGCTATTTTCTTGTTCCGTTACTGGAACTCTTGAAATCAGATGTTACTTTCATATCATGTAAACATTCATTCACATAAAGAATTGTAAAATTTTTATTTATAATTTATTTTGAAAAACAATGAACAAGTCGATTGATTGTAACATACATCTTAACAAATATGCACAATTTTCTACAAATTATAAAACCAAATATAATTGTCATTCTAATCATCCATGGTAAATTAACAAGTTTCATCAACGATTTCGATTATAAAAAAAAGGAATGAAGTTAGAATTTGAATTAAAATTCATATTCGGTTGTCCTAAAATATATGTAGGTTTTTGATGAGGCCATAACCTATTATTATTACGGCTTTCTAAAATGGCTGCATGCGACGAGGATTGCGGTTGAATAACGTTCCTAGCTTGCGGATAAGTTGGTGATGTAAGCAACGGTTTTTGAAGAATTCCTAGGATTGGCGAAGTGAAGGGAATTTTTGATTGTCCAAATGAATTCTGGACAGTTCGTCTCAAAAATGGTTGTCTTCGAATATTTGGTTTTTGTTCTAAAATCGAAATTTCACCGTTAAATATCTCTCTAAACGACTTTTTTGAAATGCTGTTTTTTCTCTATAAAGCATCATTCTTTATTCATTACTATAATATAACTTTAAAGAGCTTTTAATAAATGAATAATAAGAGTTATTGCTTTTCAAAAGGAAAAAAAAAACGTCTCAGTGAAATCAAATCTTAAAGCAATCATATGTTTTCTTAAACATAAACCATATGTTAAATTAAGGGAGAATTTAACAAAATCCATGGAAATAAATCAAACATGAATTCCCGGTTAAATGATACCTGTTAGACGAATTTCTGGAATTACTCGCTTATTCATATTTAATTCTAATTTTCTTATATCAATATGAGTTGCATTGGTAAGGAAGGGTAATCGTGCTCGATACGCTGTTCGACGTGGAAACTTCCTACGAGGATAAGCAGTTGTAAGCGTTGATTCCATTTTAGACTTGCTATGCGGTTGATATTTGATTCTAACTGCTCTCTAATAAATGAAATAATTATTTGAAGTATTTGCTGTCTTTTGGAAATCTTGAAAATTCATCAAATAAATTGAAATGAAATTTGTCAATTAATAAATTCTAAATGCTCTAATTACCGCTTTAGGTCGTAGAGAAGCAGAAGGAAGTAAATCGTTATCTTCGTTATCAGTAACGCTAACCGATCCGATACGTCGAAAAGTTATCGATGGAGCAACGGTAAAGGATTTGCTATAAATGAAGCATAACTTCAGTGTACTTTAAATCTTAGCTATGATATATTTCCATTTATTTCAATATCTATAATCTTAGCATTTATTCTATTCATTTATCACTTAAGTGCAAACTTATTTACTTAGTAATTGCAACACAATCCCATAAGGTCTTCAAAGCTCCAAAATTCTCAAAATGCCATGAAAGTTTGACTGCTTCTTTAATCAATTCAGGTTATCATCGAGAAATGATTGGAAAGATTTCATTGAAAAAACAAAAAATTGAAAAATTGCCAAGAAAGCAAATTACTTTATCTCGTATGTAGGTTGAAATGGTAAAGTTGTAGTTATTGTTGTGATAGGATGAGTGAAAAGAAATTGAGATTTAGTTAATGATTTCATTGATTTTAATTTGATCGTTTTTTCCTTTTCAAGTAATTCCGTTAATTCATTTAAGTCATTTCCTGTTATGTTACTTTCACGTAATAGTGCAATAAATCGCTGTAATTTTGGTATTTGCTCGTCAATCATTTCGAATTTTTTATCCTAAAAATAATTTCCATTCATTAGTAATCCGAAATTTTATAAAATAATTTTGTATTGAAATGATATTAAAGATTGGAAAATTAAGAATGCAAAAAAATTGTTTTAAAATTTGCTGCAAAACTTAAAAAAGTAATTATTCGATAGCTAATTCAATTCAAAACTCTGTAAGCATATTCGAGAAACTATTTGTTTGGTTAATTGAATTTAGGAAATTTATGAGAAATAAACTATTTGTCCTTTTGATCATAATCGATGATCATAATCGGATTTTCTTCACAATTATTTTTATCTCAAGAATGATCAATTACCTCTCCAGTTTCGCTAACGTCAGTTACGCTCACAGTATTGTGATTTTCTTTTTCCTTTATACTACTTGTCTCACTCTGAAAAAAAGAATTAAATATAAGATTTCAAAATAAATTTTGCATGATAGTTATATTATCAATGCAAATTTTGAATGACGCATATCAAAATAAATGATTTAAATTGAATAACTTGTGATAAGCAATCAGGAAAAGAAAAGAAAAACAATTATGCCAGTGTTAATTGCACAACACGACATTTCCGTAATATAGATGCTTCAGATAATATGTAGTATTTTAGAATAAATGAATACTTCTCATTAATCAATGAAATTTTTAGCCGGAAAAAGAAAATTACCTCCTCCGGAAACAGAGTAATTGATGGAGTTGCAGTTGGCGTAGTTGTCCCAATTGTTTCAGCAGTGATATTGTTAATACTGATTGGAATAAGACCGCCTAATTTCGTAATATCTTCATGTTCATAATCACTGGGTGCTGGTGCCGGAAAATTAATACCGAATTGAGAGTAATCAAGTTCTAACCCATTTCCTGGAACTGTTTTATATAATTTTTATCGTTTAATATGAGCTTATTTGGTTTGAGAGGGATAGGACTTTCCTGATTGTAAAATATTTGCTTAATTGACCTTATACGATTGATTTCAGGCTATTTCAATAATAGCTTTTTATATATTCATCCTTCTTTCATCTCTCAAATATTTGGGTAATTAAATCTCTCAACAGGATTGAAGATTTTTGCAAAAAAAAATTTTGAAATTAAGAATTCCGGAACGAAGCCGGTTATGAAACAAGGATTCGAAATTATAACTTTTGCAATACTACCCGTTTGCTCTCTTTTTTTCAACATTTTTTCATTGTTTAAAATGATAAATGATTTTTACGAATTCTATAAATTCATTCTGATAAAACAATATAGTATCTAATTCTTAGTGATAATTTATTTTTCCAATATTATCTGTGAAGAGTTTTATTGAAATTTCAAAAAAAAAATTAATAATTAATATTTTTAATATAATTTAAGTAGTTAATGTCTTTAATAGAATTAATATAATTCGAATATTATTCCACTATTTCCATTTTTCTTTTCTAGCTAACAATTATTACTTTTTTTGTTTTAAAGAAAATTGCTTCTGAAACTGACAAATGAATATATAAAATAAGAAATACCGGAACAGTAATTTAGCCTTTTTCATGCTATTTTGAGGTGAGAAGCAACCATGAAGTGGAACGGAAGATGAAATTATTTATGGAATAAGAAAATTATAAACAAGCCGGGAAAATACTGATTACAGCCAAGGCAAATATGCTCGACTAACAGATACACTAGATGAATGAACCGGTTGATTTCCATTTCTGGTCCGTAAATTTCAGCTATTTAATAGCTAATATCAAATAATTACCTTCTGTAACATTACTTAAAGATCAGGAAGTCACAGGTCATCAATTTTTTTTCCACAACAATCTATATTATCATTATTTTCACATAATATCTTCGAAAAGTATCTAAATTGGAAATGGAAATAGAAACTGAAATAAGGCAACGTACCAATCAGTCCTCTGTCTTGCATTTCCCGATTAGCCTAGAAAAAAAGTAAGTAATTTATTAAGAAAAAAGATCTATTTTTTGAAAAATTGAACTTTTTTTTTTATATTAAGGAACTAGAGTAATATTTAATTTTACTAAAATCCGAATTCGATGAGAGTTTTTTCGTTGTTGAAAATTAAATGACATCTTTTTTTAAGCCGAAAATTGAAGCGATGTGAAATTTTCAAGAAGAAAAAAGTAATCTCAAAATAATTTTCAAATTATTTTCAAGGAAAATCATTGATCGGAATTATTATTGTATTTTTTGCAGGAAGTAGGCAATAAAACTTTTGAGAAGAAAAACATAATGTAATTAAAGCAAGTTTTTTTATTTATCAATTATCAATTTCGCTGGTGTATTCAACTTTGTTGAATACATTTTCCGGATTTCCGAAAACGTCAACAAATCTTCGGAGTGTAAAGATTTTTCAAAAACAGGATCTCCAAAAAAAAAAAAAAAAACAATCGGTGAAACCTTTTTTTATGTAAACGTACTTCACGTGGATTAATCCAAAGGTCACTACAACATATTTTACAACGTTTCCAAGAGAAAAAAACCTTTCAAATAATTAGTTTTAAAGAGTTTTTCAATTTTTTGGAGTTATTTAAAAACAAAATAGAACGAAGTTTATTTAAGAATAAAAGTTAAGTTATCGTTTTTTACCTTTATAATTTATTATTATAAAATAACAGTATTTGATTTTGAAGAATTTTTTATTTAATTCAAATTCTTTTTCCGAACTTTTGATATCTTATGAGGGAATTTGAATTAATGATAACTCATTGAATTATCATTATTATCACCAATATCTTTATAAGAGAATTTGAAATTTCAATAAAGTATAACAAATTAAGCAGTAATTTACTAATTTACATTTTTTGCAGACAGTTCACACATTTACAGATATTTACAAAAGTAATTAGTATTTTTAATTTTCTTACAGCTCATTAGATAAGTTGAAAGAAGTAAGAAAGAAAGAAGCTTACATTTCTGGCTTCTTCAACAAATGTATTAAACCATTTCCCTTCTGCAGCTTGATTCAGAATACCGACACTTGTACCGGTTAACTGTAAAGCACCTTGAGCAATCTCATACACTGAAACAACAGAATGGTTCCTTTCTCTAAATTTTATAAAAATCATTTATCATTTATCATTTATGGAAGAAACATACAGCTGTGCTCAGTTCGAACTGATCGTAATAATTTAAAATTATTGTTTAATTCGAAATTAATCGAAATCGAAATCAATTTATAGATCATTTCCAACCGAAATAATAACGTTTGGGTAAAAAAAGAAAACCAGAATATTTAAATTCAAAATCAAAATAATTCAAATCCATAAGATATTTGCTACCAGAAAAATCTACCACAATTCATTTTTCTTTAGCTGATTATTTTGGAGAATAAAACTAACATTTTCCGATGCTACCAAGGAGGCCTGAAGCACCGCTAGCTGGTGCAATAGCGCCACTAATCAACGATGCTAATTCACCATATTGACCATTTACTTGTCCTGCCAGAAATATAATAACCGTTACTACTTGACACATTTATAGATGGTGTAATTTCTTCACGCTGTTTTCAGTACATCCGGAAACATGGGAATCACAGTGAATAAAAGTTCTAGCTAAACTGATTCAGTCATCTGAAACGGAATTACGGATAGGAAGTTGTAACATCATTATGAATATCATCAGTGATATACGAACTTAATAGATAAAGCTAGATAAAATATTTTGGAAAATAGATTAGATTGGATGAAAAGTTAAAAAGAACCAGATGGAAAGAAGGTGAAAAGTTAGAGAGAACCAGATTGGATCGGATCAGATTGGTTAAATTAACCAATCAGTTAAAGAGAAACGATTGCTCTCTCAATAGCACTGGTAACCAGTTTACTCCTACATTGCGGAATATTCAATTTAATACCGATCCAACTTCATTTCTTGATTCTTCTTATCCTGACTACCTATAGTTCTTTTTCCGCTGACCAATATCCGTGTTTGCATTCATTACCATTTAAACTGTCATTGTTTGAAAAATGCTTCTCTTTTCTCCCTCCCTCTCTCCCTCTCTCTTTCTCTCTCTCATTTTATAATTCAATCAGGTAAAGCAGAGATGCTTTATTGCTTGATTGATAAAACAATTTTTGAACAATTCGACTATTAAAATGAAATATGAGAAGCATTACTTCTTCCAATATTTAAGAAACTTTCCTTCGACTTCAAATTAATTAAGAATTATACTTTGAAATAATTCTGCATGCTATAATTAAAGATATGATCATTGCCATTAATTAATATTAATTACCAATTTTTCCAACTGCTATCGCTCCTCTAATATGTTTCAGAAAAAAGATGATATGTCAGAAATCAGATAACAATGAATTGCTTCTTGAAGACGGATGAATTCAGCATTTTCATCGATTTTAAACTGGTTATATCATTTCAAAATTAAACTTTAATGTTGCAAAAGAAAAAAAGAGAGAAAAAACATGGCGCAAAATGACAATAAAATATCGTCAACTTTGAAAAATTAAACTGAAATTTTGGTATATTTAAAATTCCATCGTATTATCATCTAAAATAATTTATAATTACATTTTACAAATGAATAAATAAACAAATGGATAAATTTATCATCAACTGGATTAATTATCAACAACCGGACTAATTATTATTAACCGGAATTTCTTCCATGAGCAAATTAATAATGATTATTTTGCTCATTTCGATAATACATTAGTCGTTTGCTTTAAAATCATTTGCTAATTGATCAGATCGAAGAAACATTAAACTGGTCTCTCTCTCTCTCTCTGGTCAAATGAATATTGAATATATCACCTGAAAAATATTCAGTATTAATTTATATCAGTGTAAGGAAGAAGATACATTCTTGAAAATAATCTTTGCACCTTAAAAAACTTCAAAGTTCCAGAATAACTGAGGAAAGATAGGTATGAAAAGAAAGAGAAAAAGAAAAAGAGAGAGAGGGAAGAAGAGCTTTTCAGAAACTTTTATAGAATAAATTTTAGGACAATATTAGCAGATAGTATTCAAATATACTCAAAAATCTCATTTTTCCGCTTATCGAAGTTATCAGTAGCGCTTTCGATTCTGACCCAATGATAATGCTTTAAACAATTACTTGCTTTCATTTTATATCATTTATGTCTAATTTTTATTTTATAGTTATAGAAGTTTCAAATCGAATAGAACAGATTGTTGTTCCATGGAGGATAATTGTACTAAAGACTTATTCGTTGGACGATTGGTAAAGATAACAGTTGATTGTATCAGTAGACAATTTAGGAATTGTTCTAGGTTTTGATCATCTCGTCTTTCCGCTTAACTTCAAACCTGGTATCTCTCTCTGTACCAATGAACATATCATCTGAAAAATATTCAGTATTAATTTGTATCACTGTAATCTGTATAATTAAGTTGGATAGATAATTCGATCAGATCATAAAATCGATCGTCTCTTTTGTTGATAGCAAGATTGATTGTGTAATAGTTAAGTGATATGGTACGTATAGTGACGGTATATCGTTTAGACGTACGTGTAGATGTATGTACGAAGGATAAAGTCGATGGTATTATCACGTTGACATGAAAGAGATAAAATCAATGCTAAGCAACGATCACGTGATTTGAAGAGAGCCTATGGGAAAATGGGTAATTATTTAACGTAAAGGATTTTTTTATGATATAATTATATAAATAACTTATAAGTTAACAATACTTTTAGTATAAGTATAACTTATACAAAAATAATCATGCGAATAATTTGGTACTATAAAATTTCTTCGAAATTTCATTTTTATTTCGGATTGTAGTTGACAAATTGAAATTTCGATTCAAATGATTAATTGAAATGGATAGTTTTAATTTTAATTTATTTCACTTCTGATATTAATGTCTCGTTAAATGTTGGAAATAAGAAGTACCTTTGCTAAGAATTCATTACAATAAATGTCAATTATAGGAATGCTAGAAACAAAAGATGTGAAAAATATGGGATTTTGTTTTTTCAAATAGGAGTGCGAATTTTTCAGCAACGAATTTTAATTTTCGTAAAAACCGTAAGGAGCAGTTTTCTGTTTTCTCATTTGAATGATTGTCTGATATTGTTGTGGAGATAAGGTGATGTTAGGTTGGGTTTGATTTATTAGACAGGTAATCCCTTAAATTTAATCTAGATGAACGATTCTTAATTGACAATTAATTCTTGTCAATTAAGAATCGTTCATCTAGACAAAATATACGATGCATTTCGAAAGTATACGCAATATTATCATCATTGAACCCACTAACTAGCCTGGTGGCTAATTCATCTCTTCTGCTATTATTGATCGTATATTCCTGTAATATTGTATTCTGCGATTTGTATTACCAAACAGAACATTTTGATTGTTTACTTTTGTTTAAGATTTTTTTACGCAAATGACAGACGGCGATGTTGCTGAGGATTTGCGATTGCCACAAACTGTGATTGGTCGTTTGGTGAAGGAAGCGTTACCACCTGGTGTTATCATTTCAAAGGTTTCCTTTTATTATCAGTTTTTCATGTTTATTTTTTTTAGGAGTTTCTTTTTGTTTAATGATAAGAAAGGCTTAAGAGAAGTGGTTGATTTTGCAGGATGCGCGAACAGCGATAGCTCGTGCTGCAGCGGTTTTCATTTTACATGCTGCGACGTATGCTCAAGAATGTGCAGTATCTAATAAGCGTAAGACGGTTACTGCGGTGGATGTTTTAAATGCTGTAAGAGTTTTGGAATGCGAAGAACTGGAGAAACCGGTGCTTTTGAAATTTTCGATTTGTTAATAATTTGATTTGCTAATTGCTAAGTACAGATTTTATGCTTTGAATCGTTAAGAATGAAAAAATAAATGAAATGGATTGGATTCAGAATCGTTCAGTTCTCGTTTTTATTGCTTACCTATTCGCTCAGTTATTTTAGTATTTCAGAGATTTAATTTAAATCATTATAGGTAAAAGAGGCAGTAGAGATATGGAAATCCAACAAACAGCAAAGAAATGAGGAAGCTAAAAGGCGAAAAGCAGGACGTGTGCAAAGTAATGATTCAGTTGTGCTAGAAACTCTAAAAAATGTTCCGCAAAAAGATGAATCTGCAGATAATACAACTGCCTCAGACGAACCCGAACCGAAGAAAATGTTGTTAGATGTTATGGATCATGAAAGCTAAGCATGCCAAAAAAACAGTCATCATTGACAGATATCGTCTTTGAATTATTTTTCACAATTTATTTTGATTATTGCTGACAACAAGCACTTGTGCAAATTCATGTTCAGTTTTTTTTTTTTTGTTTTGTCTTTAAGTTTTAAAGAATGGGGTAATAAGTCACAAAATCATTAATTTTTTAGTAACTTTAATTGATACTATAAAAAATTGATGTTGATTCTTGTTCCAGTTTCCGTATATGCTTTGTTCGGCTCTGTATACATTTCTAATTTTCTGATCTCATATGAGATTTTATTCTCTTTGCCTCACTTCTTATATTTCTTACATTACATAGTTTGATCACTTCGATTTTGATGAGGCCTTATATCATTCGTTTATATCGTATTAGTAATGAAATAGTGCATATCAAACTTCAGCACGTTAAATATGATTCATACAAGTTTCCGAAAGAAAGGTGCACCTAAAACTTCAGGTTCTTAGATTTAGCAAACATCATGAATTGATATTCAAGCAATTGTTGATGTGTGATTGCATCATATTATCTAAATGATATGGTTGGTTTGATTTCGTTTAACTCTTCATGGTATCGACGTTTATTTCTCTTACTATTCTTTGGAATTCGCAGTTGTTAGATCATTCATATGTTGCATTTTTATGTTCAAAATAAATTTGATATCAATACAGTATAGTGTTGTCATATATATCGAACAATTTATAGAATAAAAATCACTATAAACAATGATGCGAAACATATTAAAATTTGTTGTATTTGAACAAAAAGCACTCATATTAACTTTTTTTACTGGAAACGAAAATTTACGCCAATAAGGTGATAAGAAATTTAGATCGCAATTTTGGAAGAGTTTTGATAATATTTTAGAAAACAGAAGTTCTGTTTTTTTTGGCTAATAATTAATTTGATTTATGGTAATTTGATTTTATTTGATCAATATTTTCTTCATTCATTTTATCACTTTGAGAGTGTTTCAATCAATACTTCAATTGTACTTCTTTATTACCATTAAATTATACAGCTAGACTTATGACTAGTGATATTAGATGGACTGATAAGACATAACAGACTACTCTGTCAGCTATATCTCCATACCTATCTATTCTTCTAATCTGTAGGACGCATAATTTGTAGTAAATATTATAATCATGGAAAATACGATAATTAATTTTGAGTCTTTATTAGAATTTGCAATTTAAAATTTATTTTATATTTCTATTACCATTATTAATTTAATCACTGATTAGCTAACAGACAACTTGTAGGGATATTTTCTTCTCGTGCATTTTGAAAGTTCTTAACAATTTAATTGAATATTTTTAATTTGTTACTTATCATTTTTATCACGCAAACATTTATTTCAATTCATTATTAAAACAATAATACAATAGCTAATAAATAATTTCATATTTGACATTGAAACATTGATATATTCTTTCGCCATTCCTCTCTATTATTATTAAATCGTACAACTTGAACTTTCTTATAATTATCAAAATTAATAGTTTTAGCATTTGAAATTCGTTCAGCTAAATGCATCGCCCAACAAGCAATCGCACCATAATCATATTCTGATAACATTTTATTAACGAATAATTGTTGAAGTGCTTTCAGATTAATCAGATCAGCGAGACCAAATATGCAAACATGATGCCGATATTTGCCACTTCTACATGGTTGTGTTGACCAGGACCATGCAACATATCTATTAAAACAATAGATGAACATTTTAATCAGTAGTGATTAAATTAAATCAATGTTAATTCGAATTATTGTTGAAAAACTATCATTGAAAAGATTTTCCCGTAAATCATTAGATAATCTTATAAATGATCATTTAATTGATGGAAACTTTCGATAAATCAATATTTATCCATTCTATAAATGATATAAGTTATAAAATGGAAAGTAAAGAATAAATGATTGTTATATGATAATTATTGATTATTATTAAATAATTATTATTATATGATAAAGATTAATTAATCTAATATTATCATTTGTGATAATTTGATATCTATTCAAACAGATAAGCATTTTAATCAGTAATGATTAAATAAAATTAATTAAATCAATGTTGAAACTATCATTGAAAAGATTCAACGTGAATCACAATCTAATTGATAATTCTTAAATTCTGTTGAAGTACTGCAAAAAGATGTGGAATGAAATTGAAAAAATATTAACAATTAAATTTAATCAGTAATCGTTATCACAAGATTTTTTTATCATTTTCATTATATCATTTCATAAATGATCATTTAATTGATTAAATTTTCGATAAATCAATATTTATTCAGTTTTTATAAAATAGAAAGTACAAAAGAAATTATTAATTAAAGCTATTAGTGAGACTACTTTACTAATGCAGTTAGTCTAATTTCCTAGCAGTTTGATAAGTACCATCTAATGAAATAAGTTTACTAATAAAGAAACCTGGTAATGGGATTATCTTTTTGATCAATACATTTTCTTGTGAAACCACCAGGAGCATCTATAAACAGTAATTAATCAATAGTAACTAAATTATGGTTAATTAATAATTAATTAATTAAATTAATAGTAAAGAAAATAGTATATTTCTAGTACTGATGAGTATTAGGAATCGAATGAGAATTTTCTTTCAATCATATCATATCAGGAAATACATCTCTTATTGAATAAAACAATTACATGAATGATTTTACTTCATTTTAGACATGCAATCTTTGATTTAACTTTTCATTACTTCTTACTTGATTACTAAATTTACCTAAGGAATCATCGGAATGTAAACTGTGAAAGAGCATTTCATCAGTTCCGTATGCTTTCGAATCGAATAATTCAATAAGAGTTGTCAAGTTTAAATTTTCCATAATAAAGTTAACAAAATTCCTTGATAATGTAACTGCTGAACTTCCTTTAGCAATTTTCAACGATTCATCCGGTCGATTTCTTGATTGATCTAAAGATTATCATTATCATACATTATCATTATTATTATTATTATTATAGGTTATCATTATCATATCTTAATTATAGTAAGAAAAGATATATGCATTGATATTTTAGTTAGAAACACTTGATATTTTTCGTCGATCAATTGATCCGATTGATCCGTTTCTTAAACAATCAAATAGGATCACTGCATGAAACTCGAAATATTTCCTATTTACAGCAGTAAACAATGATCTTTTCATGGATATTACAAAAAAAATGTTTACCTATGTAAACATCTGAGTAATTTTAATTAGTCAGAAATTTTTAAATGTAAATTTTTTTTTTCAAAAATTAAACTTTTCATAGAAACCTTTAAAAAGATTCAAAGCAGCATAACTCCAATTAGCATTTTTCGGTAAACGATACGGATACGGTTTTCCGATATTAATTGCATTACTTCCATTAAATGCATTCAATATTCCTACCATTTCGTAATTAGTTTTCAACGGAATATCATCATTCTATAAAAGATCACTTTTCCATCTTATTCCAATAAAATTTTTCATTACATCAGATATTATTGATTAAAGTAAAGGTGTTAATTAGAATAAAGGTAATCTTTGAAAAATCACACTTTGTATGATTAGTATAATTAATAGTATAGGTAAAAAGTAAGGAAAAACTATCATAGTACAAAAAGTAATTTGTGCATTGTTTTAGCAGAAAATGTCTGTTTTCAAATTACACGTAGCGCGTAAATCCGAAGACGTGTGCGTTGTGTGTTCGTGTGCGTGTATATGTATGTGTGTGCGCGTGTACGTGTGCCTGTATTTGTAAATGAGCGTATGTGGATGTATGCCTGTACGTGAGTGTGTGCATGTTCGTATGTGTACGTGTATATATGTGTATGTGTGCGTACATATATGCGTGTGTTTACGTGTTGTGTGTACGTGTGTCCATGTGTATACGTGTATGATCAGAATGCTGCTATCATTATTTTTTTATATTTATATTTTACCATTATATTATTTTCATCTATTACTATTATATTTTTAGAATTACAAAACAATTACAAATTGGATTACTTAGATACGCAGATTGGATTACTTATAAACCTAAATTACTTATATTTCTATTTTACTATAAATTATGAAATACTTGAAGTAAAATAGCATATTTCCAATGAGGATTTTTCCATAAAATATCCAAGCATTCCATATAGCTTCTGATCATGTTATGTCCAGCACTATCAACATCATATTCAGTTGTTGTTAGCAAGACATTTGAAAAGCATTTCGATAAATTTCTCATATGCTCATGGAATAGTTTACTTGATTTACGATCCAACGCATAGCAATAGAAATTTTGTGGAGCATACATTAAATTGAATAGCAATTCTTGTATATGATAAGCCTGAAATTTTAAACCTAGTTTTAGCCTTAATTTACTCCTAATCTTAATTTATCCAATAATTTACGTTTCAAATTTATCGTAATTTTAATAGAGCTTTTTCGAAAGAGGAAAGTTAATTTTGTACTTTGAAATCATGATCAATATTAGCGAAGAGAATAGAAAAGTATGTTATGATTCTTTTTTCTTTATTTCTTGTAAAGTTAATTAGTACCTAATTAATTAATTGCTAAACAAGTATGCTTAGCTTTTAGAATAACTTATAAGTAAATATCAAATTAAAAAATATACTTGAAATACCGATAAGAGTGAAAATGATATCGTTTGTAAATCACTAATATTTCTCGTTCTTTCTATTCATTTTGGAATAAGAAAAAAAAAAACAATTGCTAAGAATGAAAGTAAAAATTACTGATAAGATTTTGAACAGCTAATTTAGAAAAAAGTTTTTGATGAAGAAAAATCTATCGTTACTTCCATTAATTAATTAATTAATTAACCTTGTAGATAACTCGGATGAAAGCAATTGGGAAATTTTTTTCAGCTTCACTTCGAGGATTTTCCGGATACATTCCACGATGTCTAATATCCTCACATGAGCTGCTTATCTTCTTATCAGCTTCTTCCGATTTAACAGTGATCGCATTCTGAAGATCAGCAGAGAGCAATAATCGATTTTTGACGAGTTCAATTCAATCATTCAATTTATCATAAATCCGACGGTGAAACATTACAAGTTATCATTAATATATCACA
This sequence comes from Cruorifilaria tuberocauda, assembly GCA_013365365.1. NCBI lineage: Eukaryota > Metazoa > Nematoda > Chromadorea > Rhabditida > Onchocercidae > Cruorifilaria > Cruorifilaria tuberocauda. Next base: position 187,958 of record JABVXU010000066.1, read on the forward strand.
GATTGATATAACTTGTTAAGAATTTACAAAATCATGTAGATGATAATGATTAGAAGGGGAAAAATGTTTCAATTTCATCATTTTTAATTTTTTTAATTCTAAAGCTTATCAAAGATGTAACTTTCAAATATGATGAAAGTTTAATGAGTAATTTTATCATGATGAAATTATTGCATTTGATATTCAGTTCTTGATAAATGATAATATTACCTTTGAAAAAATATAAAAGTAACTTTTAGATTTTTAATATTTTCATAATAATATAAAATTCATTTACTGAAATAAATTTTTTCGCTGCTGATGGATCACTTAATATAAAATCGCAATCACTTTTCGAGAATTTTAGTTTATCAAGAATAGGTAATAATTGTGATGTTCCGTTTTCATCATCCGGTTTATCATTTATTGCTAAAATAGAGGGATCAAATGATTTCAAAATTAAAAAAAGAGCACTTTCATACTTTCAATTAGAAGAAAAGCACTTAAAAGCTTTATATGAAATGCATGATATCCATTAAAAAGCTTTATGAGGAAGGCATGATTTCCATAAAAGCTCAATTCCTATTGTGAAAAGTTTTTCTGAACTTACAAATGTCACTTCCGTGCAAACCGAATAGAAACGAAAATGCTATAGTGAAAAAGATCATCGATAAGTTTCTCATCCAAATCATCATGGATTTTATTTAAATTCTGAAAAAAAAATGATTTTAAAAACTATCTTAAGACTACAAGAGAGCATTGATCAAAATGATAAACTGATATTTGGTAACAGATGACAGATATGGTTATTATACTGGGATAAGCAGTATTACCTAGGTTTTCAGTCATGTTGGATTAAATAATATCACTTGATTTGTTAGTTATATTGCATAAATATTTAGGTTGAACTATTTGGATTAAATAATGAAACCTGGATTGTTGACCATATTAAATTAAGTAATACCATTTAGAATAGGTAGTAATACTTGGACTATTATCCATATTTCAATATCTAAGTAGTACTATTTGGACTAAAATATGTAGCTTGGATTGTTAGCTAGATTAAACTATATAATGCTATTTGGGCTAAATACTACCTGGAATATTATCCATATTGGACTAAGTAAATACTACCTGGACCATATTAAACTAAGTAATACTACTTGGATTACTATTGATATTGGACTAAGTAATACTATTTGAAATCATATTAGATAATAATGCTGCATTTACTTTTTTTGGAATTAATATTTCTTATAAGAAATAAATGAGAAAGCAATAACTGTGATGTGTAACAGTTTGTAGTGAATAAATTATGAGGTTGATAGTATCATCTTTTATCCTTCTTATCTTATCACTTATCACAATTATCTTTTAGTATCTCCCTCATCCATTACACCTCTCTCTCTCCTATCACTTTATCACTTTCCTCTGTTTAAAGTGAGCAATTTAAATTAGTTAATTCTATCTATTGCAATAATTTACATCCAAGACAAAATTAAACAGACTGTTAATGAAATTAGACAAGAATTTATCAGCTATCAGTGTAAGGATTTTGCAGAAATAGTCAAGAAGAATTTGGAATGAAAAACTTTTAATCTTTCTGGGATTAATTAAAACCGGAACCTAATTCAAGTATTAAATAGAAACTGGGACAGAAGCAAGAAAAGAATTAAACCGGGACTTAATTCAAATGGAGCAAAATTTAATTACACTTAAATCATACAATTAAAATTATCTTGAAACCAAAAAATTTCTACTCTCTCCAATCAATAATCTATAATCTATATAGATGATCTATAAATAAAATCTAAAATTAATTAAAATTTAACAACTTGGTAGATAATTCATGATCTAGTACAATTAATTCAATATCAGAATGCTTCGACCACTTTGTCTTTTATAAAATTAACATTTAATGAAATTAAATTATTGATCTTTCTTTTAACAAACATATCATCGTTGTTATTTTGATAATATTTGCCATTTTTATCTCTAATATCAGTTCCTCCTTACATTAATAGCAAAATAATTCTTTTAGATTAGTCATTTTCTAAATAGCTTCCATCCATTCATATCATCTATTTCCTCCAGTAAAGTAATTGTTTATTTTATCACTTATCACTATGGCTCTATCTATTTCATCATGTTATCACTTATCACTATGCGTACTTTTTACTTATCACTATGTAGTAAAGCAATTATTTATTTTATCACTTATCAATATGGTTCCATCTATTTCATAATATTATCTTTTATCACTATGGCTCTATCTATTCCCTAATATTATCACTTATCACTATGGCTCTATCTATTTCATAATATTATCACTTATCACTATGCGTATTTTTTACTTATCACTATGTAGCAAAGCAATTGTTTATTTTATCACTTATCACTATGGTTCCATCTATTTCATAATCATGAAACTTATCACTATGCGTAAAACTTATCACTATGTATGTTTTTTGAAAATGTGACAATTTGAAAGCAATGATACTGCTCATTCTAAGTTTCCAACGATTATCTTCAAGCTTATTTTTTACCGCATTTGTATAGATGTATAATTATTGATAATAAAAAGGGTAACTGAAATTAAATTAAAGTAAAATCATAGGGAGCAATTTTCTCTTTTATCATTCAAATGATTACCTGATAAAGTTATGGTGATAAGATGATATTAAATTGGATTTGATCGATTAGATGGGTAATCTCTAAAATTTAATTAAGATAAAGTTAAGATGCTTAATTCATATCTCTAAACAAAATAAACAGTGCATTTGGAAAGTATACGCAATATTATCATCATTGAAGCTGTATATGTGATAACATGCGTAATATATAGAACACGTAAATGACGTATGATTTCATTTCTAAAATGGATACAAGCATTTTTGTAGTATTCATTAATTAGCCTGGTAGCTAATTTATTTGGTCTTATTGATTCTGTAATTATGCTCTGCGACTTATGTCACCAAACAGAACATTTTGATTGTTTATATTTTTTTAACGCAAATGACAGACAACGATTGTTGCTGAGGATCAATCAATTGATCAAACTGATGATTGATCATAATTTCATGGAATGAATTCATCCAGGATAATCACGTATAAACTTTGGCATAAATATTACTTATAAAAGTTATTGAAAATTTTGAAAATTACAAAGGAAGTGTTATTCGATCGAAATTAATCAAACTTTCTATTTCTCACCTCACCAACAAACGTGAAGAAATAAAGTAATAATTTTTTTGAATTGAATAAATTTATTCTGAAAGGAATTGCTGGATAAATTACTGAAAGAAGGAAACGAATAAAATGAATAGAAAAAACAGGAAAAAAAATTTTATTTATGATTAATTTTTTTGATCGAAAAAAGAATTTTAAAAGGAACGTACTTTAGTAATACTTAATTTGAATAATGATTTGATGATTTAACAATACTTAATTTGAATAATGATTTGATGATTTAACAATACTTAATTTGAATAATGATTCAATAATTTAGTAATATTTAATTTGAATAATAATTTAATACTTTAGTAATACTTAATTTGAATAATGATTTGATGATTTA